>CAUYPK010068781.1:0-19740 GCA_963574355.1 Loris lydekkerianus
AACCTAAAAATAGACCTGCCATTTGATCCTATAATTCCTTTACTAGGTTTATACCCAGAAGACCAAAAGTCACAATATAACAAAGACATCTGTACCAGAATGTTTATTGCAGCCCAATTCGTAATTGCTAAGTCATGGAAGAAACCCAAGTGCCCATCGACCCATGAATGGACTAGCAAATTGTGGTACATGTATATTATGGAATACTATGCAGCCTTAAAGAAAGATGGAGACTTTACCTCTTTCACGTTTACATGGATGGAGCTGGAACATATTCTTCTTAGCAAATTATCTCAGGAATGGAAGAAAAAGTATCCAATGTACTCAACCCTACTATGAAGCTAAACTATAGCTTTCACATGAAGGCTATAACCTAACTATAGCACAAGACTATGAGGAAAGGGCCAAGGAAGGGGAAGGGAGGGGGGAGCTTTTGGTGGAGGGAGGATAATGGGTGAGGCCACATCTATGATACAGGTGATTGCACTAATGTACACAGCTATGATTTAACAATAAAAAAATTAAAATTAAAAAATAAAATAAAATATATCAAACAGAATTTTGTAATAGAGACTAACTAATGAGGATAGCTATACATTAGGTGAACAGGAAAAGCATTTCAAGGTGACAGCATTTAAGAGGAGACTTGAAGGGAAGCCGAGAGCCATGTGAATAGCAAGACTGCCCACAGAACATGCTGAAGGTCAAAGATAAGAAATATTAATTGTGATATAAAACTTTCTAGATCTAATATAAAAGAAACTAGCAACAGAGACGGAGAATCATTGAAATTAGAACTTTAAGGGGAAGTTGAATCATGCAGGACTTTGCAGGACATAAGGACTTGAAATGTTATGCCAAAAATAATGGAAAACGTTTAAGAGGATTTCAGCAGGGGAGTGACATAATCAAATTTGCATTTAAAAGACCACTTTGTCTTTTATGTGGGGAATAGATTTTAGAGGCATGAGAAGAATCAGGTTGGGAAAGTTGGAGGTAATTTCAAACACGCAAGTGAGAACGCTTAGCAACCTAGAGTAGGATGATGGTGATGAATACCAAAGCCATTGCAAAGGAAAGATTTACAATGTACATGGATATTTCCAAACAGTGGGTTGGATGGTAGGATGAAGGAGAAGAAGGGCTATAAGGAAAGAGAGAAATCAAGGACAATTTAGAGATATCCCAATGAAGAAAACAAGGAAAAAATAAATGAACTTCTAAAACTGTCCCAGATTGGAAGATTATAGATTTGGGAGTCATCAGCACAGAGATACCATTGAAGTCATGGCAGTGGATGAATCACTCAGAAAGATACTGAATAGAAACAATTTAAATGTAATTTTTAATCAGAAAAAAGAAAAGAACCTGAGACAAAACCTTGAAGAACTTCAATATTTAGAATCTGGGTGAGAGTGGGCAGCACAGGAAACTGAAAGTAGTTCAAAGGCACACCATGAAACCAAGAAAGAATTGCTCCACGTACTCCTAAAGCCAGGCATGCTTTATAAGGAGGGAAGAGTGATCAACTTCATTTGTTTTTGCTGAAAATGTGAAAATGAGAGAAAAAAGTAGCCTTTATATTTAGGAATAGGAGTAACTGATAGTATTAAATGTAATGTTGCCTTGGGAAATAGGTACAGAAGCCACATCAAACTAGGTTGTAGAACAATATTTAAATGTTAAAAACGAGTTAACTTGGATAAAACTCTGAAATCTAGTGAAGAGTTAAAAAATGAGAAAACATGTGTTAAGATATTATTAATATTATTTTAACAAAGCAAAGATAAAACTGTGTATTATTTATGGCAAATGCATGAAAACCTGAATGGGAAAGGCTCATCCCCAATTTCACAACAGAAATTACTCCTCAGAGGGAAGACAGGGATGGGACAGAAGGATGAAGTTTCTTGAACTGTTATCTATCATGTTTTATTTATTAAAAAAAAAAAAAAAGATCTCATGCAAAAATTATTTGTGTGATGAATAGCATAGCTCTCTGGACTACTACATATTTAAAATTATTGAAGAGTTAATCAAATCAGGGAAGTTTGAGCAAAAGAGAGGCAAAGAAAGAAGTAAATTCTGAAGTTAGCAAGATACTAATTATTTTACCAAGTTAATGCCATTCCCTGAAAATGTTCCACACTTTCTACATCTCTTCTTAGGATGATCTTTTGTGAATTTGCATCACACGCACACATACACCTCTGTTTGAAAAAAATCCTATACTCCCTTCAAAGCCAATTTGAACATCAACTTCCATGCCTTCTTCCCTTAATCTCTTAAAAAAAAAAAAAAAAAAAAAAAAAAGAACACTGTAACTACTTAACCTCTCCCAGATTTGACATTTATCAAATATTACTTTTGTTTATTCCAGGAATGTGAATTCTTAAACTCAGCCAAAACCCAAAACACAGTTAAGAACCTACACCCAGTTCTTAGAAATACCCAGTGAACGGTTTTTGAGCTAGAACTTTGTTTAGCACATATTACTTCCCTATTTCAGTTTTTCAAGATCACCTATTGTTTGTTGAAACATATGTATCATCAATGAATACAAATTTATAAAACTACAATATGATAATATGATCCAAGAATAGGTGTAGTGTGTGAATAAATTTAGGATCCAACTGGACACACTGGTTAATGCTTTATAATCTCAGGTAATCTTCAAAACAATCACTACACACAAATTCTGCTCCTATCTGAATTTTATTATTGTGACAACGAGGTTCACCAAGGGTGAGTCGTTACCAATTTTCTAAAACTGTTGGTGGAGTTTGACCCCAGACCCCTAATCTCCCTTTGCATTCTCACACACACACACACACGCGCACACAAAAACATGCACAAATTCGCACTCCACTCTGTGCCTCTTGGTTCCTTTAGATGCAGCTAAGAGCTGATTAACAAAAGAAAACTGTTGCAATATATGATCAAATGACTGATTTCACTAAAAAGGAAGATTAAAATCAAATCGCTTTATATCTGTTCAGTGTTTTGATATCCCTTCAAATTTCTCCCATGTCCATCATTTGATTCCCACAAGTTGTTATTGAATTTATTTACGCATATTATAATACATAACAATGATCCTCTAATTAAAGATCAATACAAATCCTTCAGATATTGCAGAATAGTTTCTAATTAACTCAATAAGGAACTCTTTTCATTGCTTGGCCATAATCTATTTCCACTTACTTTATTATAGAATGTGCTTTACTTTTGAAACTGTTCTATAGAGATCATTGCACATTCAAAGGTTTGTATGTTTTTACTACTGGAAAGAGTCTATGTCTTGAAAGTATTAGTTGTCTTTTCCATACTCTGTTTTTTTTTTTCCTCTATAAAATCAAAGAAATTTTCCCATAACTATAATCTACACATTTTCTCCATGATCTTAGATAGTTGGCTTTAAAAGCCTTTAAAAGCCTTTTGAAGTACCACAGTCAGTAAATGTCATGGTGTCATCTCTTCTCTGAATTCTTCATTTAGGTTGAGACTGTCCCTCTCAACCCAAAACTTCTTTTACCCTTCCTCACAGATCACAGCATAAGGCAGCATGCTTGAAATCTTCACTTTATTGAATTCCCTCTAAGAGCACCTGCCTCACAGGAATATTGTAAAGATTAAATAGAATAGCTCATATAAAAGTGGTAGCAAAAGTAGCTCTGTGCATGGTGCAGAGCCTCCAACCACCTCACAGTGGGTGTAAGCGTGCACAGGTGTAGGTCCACCTTACCTGAGTTACGTCTTTGAAAGGTGGGAGTTGATTTGTTAAGGAAGCCTAATCTGGCACATTATGACTAATACTAATGGCAATAGTAAGTACAATTTTTAGCACTAGCCCATAGATGAAATTGAGGCTCCAAAAGTTAACTCTCTGAGCCCCAATTTGCTTATTTGTAAAATGGAAGATCAGAAAAAATAGTAAATGTAATTAAAACACTGCATCCACATCGTGGTTTATTCATGACTATAATTACTGTTATTACTACCATCAGCATTTCCTAAAATACCATTACCTCACTAAAAAGAAAGAAGATTCTCTTGCCTAATGACTGAACATACGACCAAGTTATTGTGGAAATCCTTGTTCATTTTTACATTTGAGTTCTCTCATGTACACACACATTCATACACACTACTCTTGTTACTGGAAATAGTAACACTGCATGTTACACGCATATTTGAATTTCCCACCACTACTATATGCCCTCTGCCCTAGAGTTAAAATTAGTATGTATAATTTAATATCTTTTTTTCATCCTGATCTCATTACATTTTTCTATTGGTATTTTTGTCCTTAATTAATTTTGGCTAATTTATTTTCCCACTTGCTTTCTATATATTTGCCGTTCCTTTGGTTAATTTCACAAAATGAGCCCAGTGATCCTTTACTGATCTCCATTATTCTTTAATAATGCCTGCTGAAAGGCACTTCTTCTCTGCTCTATAGCCTTCCTTGACCTCATTTTTATTTTATAAACGTGTTTATTTTCTGATCATTTTATTACCTTTCTGCCTTAGTGAAATGAAAGAACAAGGAGGACAGAGATCTTATTCACTATTGTATCTGTAATACAGAGAAAGGTGCCTGACTGGCCAGAGGTGCTCAATAAACATATATTGGGAGAATAAATAAATTCAAAACTATAAAGTCTGATTATAGTGAAATGAATTTATAGCTATGCCCAAAGTTGTGAGTGTGAAAAGTGTATTTTTCCCCAAATAGTTTTTATTTGTACTCAAAATTTAAATTTTTATTCCCTCTTTACTCAAGATTCAAATGAGACTATTACTTCTTGATACTTAATAAAATACGTTATTTCATTCTTTATTTATAATTATGAAATACTACTTGTAAGATTCATACTTTTTAAAGTTCATGACTTGTTTTGTAACTAATCACGATTTTTTAAAAATTTCTATGAATACATGCAAAGGTTAATATTCTTTCTATATGATGCAAATCTTTCCTCTGTCACTTCCTCCCTCCCTCTCTTTCTCATACAATCTATATGATTACTATATAATCATTTGTTTATTGATATTTAGTCACAGTTCTTAATTTTTATCTAGAATTTAACAATTATGAAAAAGTGTTTTCTGTCTCTCTTCCTGTGTTAGCAACACTATTCAGGTTACTTTGCAATTTCAAGTTAGTTTTTATTGTACAAATTTAGCGGTTCTATTCTCTAAAGCACACAGAGGCATGAGGATAATGTCTAGTTCTTTTGTTAATACATTATGTCCCTTTTATACTGTCAGTGCTTCTGCCCTTAAAATGAAACTCGTATGTAATTATTGACATTACTTTTGTTTCTCTTTTTCAAAATATTGTGTTTTCCTTATCTGTTTCTCATTCCTTTATCTTCATACTTTGCTTATTATTTTGTTCTAAATGTGTTCATTTAATGAATACTTTCTAACCAATCTCACTGTGTTTTAGTAGAAAAATTTAGATCACTGACATTTAGTAAAACAGTTTAATTAATTTTATTTACTCATCTTCCTTTATGTTTATTATTCATTTATTTTGTTGGGTTTTTAGATTTTCCCTTTTTTAATAGAGTTATTAAATAGTTTCATAGAGTTATTACACATCCTCCTTTGCCTCTTGTTAATCCAGAGATTAATAATTTTTCATAATAATTATCTTTTCTGAGAATTCTTTAAGGAACACATATGTACTCTATGTGGGATTATTTCCCAATTCTTCCTTCCTTCCTTCCTTCCTTCCTTCCTTCCTTCCTCCCTCCCTCCCTCGTTTCCTTCTTTTTTTTCTTTCTCTCTCTCTCTCTCTTTTTTTTTTTAAAAGACAGGGTCTTGCTCTGTCACCTTGGCTAGAGTGCAACAGCATGAAGATAGCTGACTGCAACTCCAAATTCCTATGCTCAAGTGATCCTCCTGTCTCAGACTTCAGAGTAGCTGAGACTACAGGCACATGCCACAGCACATGGCTCATTTTAAAGTTTTCTTGTTTTCTTTTTTTAGAGATGGGGTCTTATTCTTTCTATATTGCCTAGGCTGATCACCAGCTCATGAATTCAAGCTATCCTCAAGCCTTAGCCTCCCAAAGTGCTGGGATTACAAGCATGAGACACCATGCCCAGTTTATTTATTTTTTTCTATTTCTCTACTCTTCTGTGAAAATAAGATGTCAACTCTTTTTCCCTACTTCAGGGCTCAATTTCCAATTTTCTTCTCCCACCCTTATTGGTGTTGATAAGACATGGCATGTCCACACTTCCCCATTGTACCACAACCAGTTGTCAGAGAGAACTTTGCGGGCTCTTGTTTCTCCTGCTCCATTCCTTGCCCCAAATGCTTAGATTGCTGAAGTGGTTCAGTGCTTTTCACTGTAAACGCTTATTAGCTTTTCTTTTTACCATGCCCCTTCAACTTTCAGAATCCTCATTTACTTTCCCTCCCTGCTTTGTCTTCCATTTTTCTCAGGCCTCTCTTGTGACTCATTCATCACTTGGATGAAATCCTTGCTCAAGTATTTTCAGATGGGCTATGTGGGTTGTATATTCTCTGAGTTTTTACTTCTCAACTAACCTTTCCTTTACCCTGACAGGTGAATGACATCTAACGTGCATGTAGGATTCTTGAGTTGCAGCTCCTTTCTTTCAGTAGTTAGCAGAAGCTATTACACTGTGCTTTTACCTTTTAATAATAAAGGTAAGAAGTCCAATAAAAGTTTGACTTTTTTCTTTGTTTCAGAAACTTGTGAGAATTCTCTATTTTCTGAATCAGAAACTGCACAAGGATATACCCAAATACTTCCTTTTACAGCAATTCTTCCTGGAATCCAGTAAATACTTTTAATTAACAAACTAAAATAATTCTTCAAATCAGGGAAATTTTCCTTTGCATTTCTTTAATTTTTACAGTCTTTCATGTATTCATTATTCTCCTTCTAAATATCTGTTTTCCAGCACTTGCCCAAGTCTCTAAACTTTTCTTCATGTTATCAATGTCTTTGTTTTGCTGCTCTGAAATTTTAGATATTTCTTCTACTTAATCTCCCAGGTCATTAAACTGGTTCTCAATAGTATTTATTCTATCCTTTAAGATAAATATTAAATGTATTATTATGGGAATTTTCAAATTTATACATAAGTTGAAGGAATCCTATGATCACACACCCCTCTTCCCATATATCATCACATAACTTAACCCACTTCCAGTAAACAGGCAATTTTGTGTCACCTCTGTGTCCATCTACTAACTCGTATTCAACTGAATATTTCACAAAAACTTCCCACACTTCCCATCCTTTCACACACAGATATTTCATTATCTCATTTAGTCCTTTAACAACATCTTATCCCTGCCAGTGCCTTGTTATTTTATGTTAAAGTTTTTATTGTTTCTTCCATGGTTTCTATTTTAATAGGAGCCAGCTTTTCTGAGTGCTTTCTTTGACTTTGTATACACATGGTTCTAGTCACCTTCAGATTAAGTCACAGCAATGTTTTACATCATAGGCAGTTAGTCTATTCAGTATTCCTCTTATCTGCAAGCTAAGGAAACAAAAATAATGAAACTTCATTATCTGATTTCTTTCCTTTCTCCTCCTTTGATCTCCTAATCTCTGCCTGTAGAAGCTGGCAATCTCACTGCTGGTAAAATGTCATCTTCTTATAGTGAAACCAGGAAGGAGTCTCTTATCTTCTCTTTCTTCAGCTATAAATCTGTGGTCTGCATGCTTCAAGAAGAGATGGGTTAAAGCCAACAGTTTCTCTACTCTAAATTTTTAAGGTCCAAAGAGATTAGCAGGTCCTCTTCCCAAGAGCACACATGAAAGATATGCTGCCCTTACTCTTAGGTTTCAGTATGTCTCCACAAGATGGGTCTTTCCAGGAGCCACAGAAGTATGACCATTGCCTCAAAACTTTCCTCTATTACTCCCAGAGTTTAGTTAGTCCCAGAGGAGAACAATGTTCTGAGCCTTCTTCCTACCCTTCTAAAAGCCAAACAGTGCATTGCACTTATAGACCTGCTGGGCCCCACCTGCCAGCTAGTTCTGGGGGGAAAGATGAGGGCCATAATCCCTCCACATCTCTTCTTCTCTCCTTACTCATACTACTCTTTTTCAAATTACATGTAATCTGTCAGAAGTTTGAAACATATAAAATACATTGTGCCTTATAAATCTGGACTTAAGTAAACACATCTCTTTATTTCATCTCATATAATGTACCCAATTATGAAGTCTTCACCCTATGTATCTTTCCTAAGAAGATTACATCTCTTATAAGAAAGAGGACAGAGTACAAAGGTAACCTTAGTGAGTTTGTTCTAGCCTCTGATTCTAAGGAAGCTGGGGGAACTGGATAACCACATGTAAAAGACTAAAACTTGACCAGCACATTTCACCACTTACAAAAATTGATTCAACATGGATAAAAGATTTAAATCTAAGACCTGAAATGGTTAAAATCCTAGGGGAAAGTGCAGAAAAAAAACTCTTGAAGATGTCAGCTTGGGGAAAGATTTTATGAAGAAGACTTCCATGACAACTGCAACAACAACAAAATTAACAAATTTGACTTAATTAAACTGAAAAGTTTCTGCACAACCAAAGATACAACAATGAAAGCAAATAGACAACCTTCAGAACGGGAAAAGATATTTGCATAGTATGCATCTGACAAAGGCTTGATAAGTAGGATCTACAGAGAATTGAAATTAATCAGCTACAATGTTTAAAAGGAGGTTTTCCATGACTGATCATTGGTACCCCACAGATGATTTGGCCTGACAATAGGAAGGCTTGAATATTTGAACACTATAGTTTCATGGAATCATGAACTCATGCAATTTTGGCACTTGAAAGGACCTTAAAGATCATAGAATCACATATAAACACACACACATACACATAACTTATACTTTATCTATAGTCTGAAATAATCATTTGATTTTTATCACAGTGACTTATTTGTAGTTCCCAAAGCCACCGATGTGTTTTACAGTAGACAACATGAAAATGTCATTTTCCCTAAATATAAAACTGCTCACTTTGCCTGCCATGCTAGGGTAAAAATAATGTTATATGATAGCCCAATAGGTGTTTAAATTTACATATACATCTATCAAAATTATGTCTGGCAAAATTAAGTGTAATACATAAGGACAATAAATCCATACTGTAACAAAAACATTTCATAGAAGCATTATGGACTTTTTTTATTAACTGTGGAAGAAAAGTAAATGGATATTATCTACTTGCTAATATTTGAAATTGAGGTACCTAAATGATCTGTACAAAATCTGTGTCTACTAAAATAAAATATATTGGGGGATTTGCATTAGAACAATATGAACTTTTATACCAGTCAAAATATAATATATCAGGGGAAACTACATTGAATTTTATATTTCTTCTTTGGCTTTGCCACAAAAAATAAATACATATAGTTTTTAAATAATAGAAGTAAATGTATGCGAAGCTGCAATAAAATCTTAAACAAATTTTCTTCTCAGCAGGATACATACATTAAAGTGAACTGGAATGCACAGAGAGAACATCCCTTGAGTTACAGAAACATATGAGTTCTTTTAGAAACAGAAGGATGGCCGGAGAATCTATGTGTGTGTGATTGGCATCTAATATCAGTCATTATTTTGCCATCTCCCTCTATCAGTGAGCAAGAATTCTCAATAATTTTAAATAAAATTGACCAGAGTTATTCCTAGAGTTCTCTATCAAAACTCTGACACAATATTCTCACTAAATTTTAAGTCATCTCTTCAATGACTCTTTCATATTATAGTGTGGTGTACCTTCTAGGCTCTTTCAATAATCTGATCTAATGAATTTAAAGTTGTATTTTGAAAACATAAAAACTATCTACAGCAGAGAATACAGAGTTATTATTTTTTAAGTAAGAAAATATTCTTAAATCAAAGATGTTACTTTTCAAGTTGATAGGTAAGCATTAAATATGGATACTACTTCATCAAACAGTAACAAAATAGGCTCTTATTTGCATTAAATACATTTTTTAGAGGCCTAATGAATCTTTAATATAAATGAAATATTGTCATAAAAAGATACAGATCAACAATTGAAATAGCCTGGTTTTATTCTAGTATTAGAGATGGATGGTATGCCCTAAAATTATTTGAAATTTGGCTTAAAAAATTAAAAACAAACCAAGAAAAACCTGCATATTATTCCTACATACTTTTGGTACAGAGGGCTATTTTATCCAGTAATTAATTATGACTGTACCAGTCTTTAATACCATGGACAACCTGTGAGATAGTTTTTTCTTCTCTCATCTGGGACAGGGAGGCAGAGTGAAGCTAAGACAGAATTCTAATGATCGGGGGCAGAACCAATGTCTCCAACTGCACGTGAAAGAAGAGCACAAAGAACAAAAGATTACGACTGCAAGGGATGAATCTTTCATTGTGGCATCAGGGGGTCAGTGTATGAGCCAATTGTAAAATCTAACAAAGATTCTCATTTAAAAACAGAAATTTCAGCAAAGGAAATGAACAGAAATTTATTAATAATGAAATCCAAAGACAAATCAGCACAATATATTTCAGCTCACTTGTAATTAAAGAAATGCAGATGAAAATTTTTTTTTACCTTCCACATTCGCAAATACGAAAAGATCAAAAATTAGCAAGTATGAAAGACTCAGCGTGATAGATGTCATGAAGACTATCCAACAGAGTGCCAGTAAATTCCATTACTAGGTGGATACATCTGAAAAGAATATATCAATAATTGCATGAAGAATTTTCATCAACGGTGTTCACAGAAGTAGTTTTTAATAGCAGAACTTTAGAAACAACCTAAATTTCTTATCAGTTAGGAATGTATTTGTACGGGGTCATCTAAACTGCATTTAAACATGATTGTGAATATCATATTTCATGAACTCCTCTGCACTTACTGCACTCATATATCTATGTACTCCCTCACATTGCCCAACACTCTAATAAGTCAGATCATACCACTAGTTGTGGATCACGAGTGGTTAGAAAAAGTGATGAACAACACTTTTGTTTTGAAGTGTTCAAAAGGCAGTATATAACTCTACATCGTCCTCTGTCCCTGACCTAGAAACCACATGTTCCAAAGAGCAAGTCAAGTGTTTTCTGAAGCACTGAGTTACTACTTGGAAGAGAGCTACTAGATCCACCACAGACTCTGTAAAATCAAGAAATGAACTTTAGTGTGTAGCTAGCGGGATTTGAGAATTTATTGATTACCATCATAAGGACTAGTTTAACCTGACTGATTAAAACCTTTATAGCATAAGTGAGATACTGTTGTATCAAAAAGCCAAATATGTGGCATTGACTTAGTTGTCAGGTGGAAGTTAGTAAGAAAACTACTTCCAGAGAGTAATGAGATATAAATTCATGTCATGCAGTAGCAAAACCTTTGATGAAACTGAAGCCTTGATAACTTGAAAGAGATGATATATCTAAAAAAAAATTGTAGCTCTGGGTTCACAATTATGACTAAATGAACTCAACAGCGATAGTTAATTGCTAACTGATGGTGCAGGGTAACACACAAAAAGTCAATGAGCTCAGGATAGAGTTAGTAAATTTACAAAGAGAAATTAAAAATAATCTGAAGCTTTCTAGAATTAGAAAAAATATTTCTTCTAGACCCTAAATAGATGAAAATGAAATTAAAGTTGACTTTGAGTGGTGTAATGACTTGGATCCTGCATGCAGCTGGAAAGGAAGGCTGTGCCCCTGCAGCTCTCCCTCCACTGCCCTTTGCCATTTCAGAAGAACAGTAGCAAATGAACACATCACAGCGATCGGTGACACTCAAGAATGTGACTACAGATTTCAGAAGTAGCAATTCCTACGTCCTGTTCAAAGAACCTTGTCAAGGATGTGATGATGAAGATTTAAACAACACTAATCTCAGAGGATTACCATGGTATTAAAGTGACACTCTCATTGGAACAAGGGAAAAAAATCTCCAAGCAGTAAAGGGAGAATTTCCAGGTCAGAAATTAGAAAATGTTGAGGGTTGAGAGAGTTAATGATTTGATGATAGAAGCTACAGATGGCAAGGTTCCACATGTTCATCAGTAGAAACATTTTGATATATTTATTAGCAGCATAATTCTAATAGAGATGTGTTTAAAAAGTAAAATCATACCTAATCTGGATATAAAACCTTTGAAAAATGTACCCTCTAGATATGACTCCTATATGAAGGGTATAAAATGCAGCTCAGAATAAATGTTTTAAAAAACTAAAGCCTTTCAAAGAACCAAAGTTCCAATGACCTAGGAAATTAGCAATAGATTCTAAAAGTGAGAAAATGCATACTGGAGCAAATACGTATTAATATGTTCCAAGCGGAGGCTCTGGTTATTTAGCTGTTGTCTCTGAGCCCCCACACTGACCCTTCTCTGCTATTCTCTGTGATCCTGGATCTAGGATGCTATAAAGTACATTTATATGACAGGTGGGTTTCATTAGCTTCTGACAAATGGGACACAAAGGAGTTAAGAGAGAAGTGAAAAGAGATCTGCTGCTATCCATGTATTCGCCGTTCCTGATGGCATTGCCTCAGCAATATCTCACTAGTTGTTGCCAATCTCCAATTTCTTTCAGCTCTTTTAGAACCAGCTTCATTGTACCCTCTCAAATGATTTCCAGGAGAACCCATCTAGGCACAGTCTGTCCTCAAAAGCTGAACTCTAAGCTTCTGAGTCACTTTGTCCAAGCTCCTGAAGTATTAGTAAGTAGCAAAGTATCTTCTAAGAAGTTTGTGTTAACCCTGGTGGGCTTCTTCTCTGAGGGTCCACTCTATAATCTATTCCTATTTACTGGTTGTGTACATTAAATACATGTACTCAGCAATTGACAGAGTTCCCCACATTGGCCCCCTCTCACAAATTAAAGGCTGTTATGAAAAAGAACCAAATGGAATTTCCCTAGAATTTTCTCTCCCCTACCATACTATTCACAATAAACCACAGCTATATCACTGGCCTGGGGAATTTGTAGAATCTTTCATCAGAAGAGAGCAGATGGATCTTGGCAATAACTGTGTACTGCCTTAAGTTGAATCAGGTGATTACACCTATTACAGCTGCTGTTCCAGACCCATTCTCTTATTTGAACAAATTATCAAAGACCTTGCTATTTGGAATGCATCTATTGATTTGGCAATTGCCTTTTCTTCTTCAACAATTGTGAAAGAAAGAAAGAAAGAAAGAAAGAAAGAAAGAAAGAAAGAAAGAAAGAAAGAAAGAAAGAAAGAAAGAAAGAAAGAGAGGTCTGCTTACAAATTAATTCCTGTTCTCTATGTGACTCTAGTTTTTCTAGGTTTAGATCATCATTAAATCACACAAACTACCACATTTCTTCTGTATATTGATGATATCATGAAAATTGAACCCAGTGAGCAGGAAGCAGGAATTCCTTAGATGATTTAGTAAGATCCACATCCACCAGAAAGTGGTAAAAAACAAATCCTATGAAAATTCAGAGACTAACTACTTCAGTGATGTTTTACTTCTGTGGTATTCCTGAAAGCTAGTTATTAGGACAGTTCCTCTAAAGTGAAAGACAAATGGCTATACTTTCTGCTTTACCATTAAAGGAGATGCATGGTGCTTAAGAGATCTCTTTGGATTTTTGAAACAATGCACAGTCAGACTTTTGTATTCACAAGTTGATATTTTTGGATTTAACCAACAGCATATCAAAAATTTTTGAGAAAAATAAGAATATAAAAAAAATATAGTACCTGTATTTACATAAAATTTACATTGCATAGGTAATTTAAAGATGATTAGGGAAAGATTTGTGTAGATTATATGGAAATATTGCATCATCTTATATGAAGGACTTGAGCATCAATGAATTCTGATATCTGCAGTGGTCTTGGAAACAATTCCCGACAGACAGCAAAGAATGACTATATACCACCTTGAAGTAGGCTATTCTGACCAATTTACAGAGTAACCCTTAAAGTTAATAGTTTTGAGTGATAGGGGGACCTGCAGTTGGCCCAGGCTTTAAAGCAAGTCACTCTGCCACTTCAGCCTGATACACCACATCTAATAACACATACAGTGTCTGGGGGGAAATGGAGATATTACATATAGTTTGTGAAATCTCCAGTAAGAGAAATACAATGTAGACTCATAGGCATTGGGAGCAAAACCATTATGCTGTAGTTCTCTTACACATAATTTTTTTTTTTCTTTTTAGAGAAATATCCCTTTGCTTGCTAGGTGGTCTTATGCCATTTCCCACCATAACACCAAGTATAATAACAATGCTGTCTGAGCATAAACTGGTATACCAGATCATGAAATAAGGCAAGTATAATGGGAGCTCATCATTAAACAGAAATGACGCATAAGAGATTAGACTCATGCCAGCCAGAAGGCTGATGTAGATTACGAGAGGCGGCTCAGGTTCATATGACACCTACTCTTCTCTCTCTTGCTACATATATCCCCTCATGAAAAGTTCCACTGACCAACTGAGGAGGATAAAGAAACTCAGACTATTATAGATGGGTCTACATTATGTGACTGAATCAGTAGGAACTTTGTAGCATCACAGTTTCATTCATAAATGTCCTTGAAACACACTGGTGAGGAGAAATTCTACCAAGAGAAGAGTTTTGGACAAGATGTTTGATTTTCCAATTTGTCTGAGAGGTAACTGAGAGATCACCACAGTGTGGACCTACCCTGGAGCATGGGCAGTAGTTAACAGTTTGACTAGATTAGAAGATTGGTGGGAAAGTCTGGAGAATACAAAGAGTAATGAACCTTTGCAATCAGCACAGGATATGAAAATCTTTGTTCGCTATGTTAATGTTTATTAAAATCATACACTGTAGAAAAGGTCTTTCAAAAATCATGCGGAAAGGATAACATGTTCTATTGTGGTCAGTTAGTCTCTTTCCTCAGCTATTCAATACTTTTCAATGAATCATGGACACATGAAAATGTCCATGGTGACTGCTCTGAATGGGTCAAAACATAAACATTCCCTCATCAAAGTTGTTCATTTTATTAGCACTACTGATACTTAGTCTTCCAACATCTGAGCCCCAAACTGATCATTATACCTCAAGAGTAGTTGAAAGACTGGTCAGATGCATGTTGCAGAATGGTTTAGATTGATGGTATGTGGTGATGAAGGTAAGATTCCAAAAAGAACTAATGAGAGACTGAAGAGACACTAAGACAAGAGGATAGAAGAGGCATTTAGTCAGTCTTGTTTTCCGTTTGTTCTTGTCAGCATCATTCCAAGTATAGTCTGTCATCCCAGATGCAAATATTAATTTCCAATCCCTACCTGTTTTTGTCATTCCAAGGACCAGCCTGATCACAGCCCATCAAAGGTATGAGCAATAGCCAGTCTCCTTCTCAGAGGTCTGAGCCTTAGCTTTCAGGAATTCTTGTTTGATATCCTACCAATAGCAGCCAGGCAGCAACTATTCTTTAAAATTTCAATTCTAGTTCCTCCACCCCCTCCTTCACGTTTCTAGCTTATTATGTCCCTAACTTCTTACCATGGTTTCTTAGCCCCAGAAGCGATCAATTCTTCCTACAATTATTTTCTAGGTTGGATTTAGTATCTTTTTGTAGTTGAGTTAAAGTCCCCAATATTTTTTTTAAACAAATTTCCTATATTAATTCTTTCTATAGAAGAAAGACTTAATATGTGGGAAACCCTTCAAAAGTGAGTCTTCACTGATTATCAGAGAATATAAAAATACAGAAGGGAGGAGCCCTAAGAATGTAATGAAAGTGATGAAAATCTTCGATTTGAAATTCTATCTTATTAAAAATTAGCAAACACCTACTGGGAAGAAACTATCAATATAATATATGTGGGGGATCAGAAATCAACATTACAAATATACTGAAAACTCTATGAATGTACTAATTGTGATAAAACCTTTTATATGAACCCATATGTCACTTTACATGTGAGAACATGCGCAAGGCAGAAATAAAGTAAGCATAATAAGTGTTGGAATGTTTTCAGAGAAGAGTTCCACATCATTAGTTATAAAAATGCTCATACCGGTAACATCCTTAAACCTGTAAAACTGGAGCTCTTTTCTCGGGTACCACAATTTGAAAGGCTACTTTTGGACCCCTTCAAGTCATAGTCCTCCAATGGCCCTAAAGAAGGATCCACCCAAAGCATCTCTTCTCATGCTTTTTATATTCCAGGCCTCATAACTTAAGGTCAAAATAGTCCAGGGCAAATTCTAGGCCTGAATAAACCTATTACTTAGGTTTCTCCTTGAGTAATTGGAGAGCACCCAGCAATGTGTAGCCCTGTATGATGGAGAAGAGGTGAGCATAGGAAAGAGCATGATTGCACACCATGGAGTGCCACGTGACCTCACAAAAGGCCCCTCACAGGTCAGGATTCTTCTTTTTTTTTTTTATGTTTTTTTTTTTGTTTGTTTGTTTTTCACATTTTTAAAAAGAGATTTATTTCAGAAAATGATAGGACACTTCACCCACTTTTAATAGCACACATTTTTGCAAGCATGAGCACTCAGGCATACTAACAAAACTCACATAGATATCACAGTTATGAATAGATGAACCTTGTTCATAAAGAAATAGGTCAAACAGTGGAGTATATATACACAGATCAGTATAATTGGCAAATGTGTGCTACCAGGTTTTGAACCTGAGGTCATCTGAAGTACCCAGGTGGACAAACTAAATCTGTTGACAAGATCTATAAAAATTATCATCTGTCAACACCATATATACACAGCTGCCAAGAAATCTTGAGAAATTTAATCTTTCACAAATTGAAAATGCAAAGAAAGACATCTCTGCATTTACTAAGTTTCAAGGTATTTACATTCATGGACAATGCTTAAACACAAAGTGTAATAATGCAGTTTTATGAAGTCAAATTTACAAAAAAAAAAAAAAAAATACATGAAACTCTCAGCTGTAGTGATTAAGTGATTTTCTGCTTTTGTGGCATTAATAATAGGTAGCTTTGAACTATTATTATCTTTACTATTAAGTAGCCTTTTATACTCACTGGCTTTTTGTGAGGGAAATATTTCAGAAATCTTTTTCACTGTGTTATAAGGAATATAGTAAGAAAGGATGATATTTAGCTTCTCCAAAACCACATTTGTATTAGTTAGGGTTCTTTAGATAGAAGAATGAATAGGATATGTATATAAATATATGAGAAAGGATTTATTAGGAAAATTGATCTGTGCAGGTCTGGTGTCTGAGAAGACCTAGGACACATTATCTGCAAGCTGGATACCTGGAGAAGCCAAGAGTATTTCTCAGGTCAAGTCTGAAGACCCAAGGACCAGGAAAGCTGAGGGCATAGCTCTCAGTTCAAAGCCAAAACCTTCAAGACTTTAGGGAGCCATGGCTTTAAGTCCTGGAGTCCTGATGTCCAGGCTATGGCAGAAAACTCTATCCCAAGGTAGGGTTATTTTTGATGTGGGAAGACAAGGGAAGGGCAGCCTGTAGGCCCAGAGGAATTCAGTCCTTCCAGTCCCAATAGCTATAAACACGAGAACCAAAATATAAATAGTGATGAACAAAAGAGAATTAAAATATGAGTGAAATATTATAAACATTCGAAAGTGTTCAAAAATAAATACTTATTACTTATCAAAGCATTCATACTTAGGAGGAATCTTTTCAGGTGTGATATGATGGGGAAAAATAGTTTTCCTAGACATAATTTTATGTTATAAATCTTATTTAAGATACGATACTGAACATTTTAGAGAAAAGATCATAGAATATTTTGTATTAATAGACAGCCATTGTGGAGTATGAAACTATTTTTTAAAAAGTTGAATAATTTAAAAATCAGATAATATTCATTAAGCATACACAAAGTATCCTTGTAATAGTAAGGATATCTATAACTGAAAAGAGTTATACATATCTATAGATATAGAGATATTGGATTGCTTATTAGACTGGACTAGAGATATTGGATTTGCTTATTAATCCAACATGCTCATGACTATTAAATTAATATAGTAAATAATATAACTAGAGTATATTTATTAAGATTAATATCACCAGTATAGTATAATATGCAGTGAAAATGAAATAACATTTTAGAAGTTTAAACTATAATTCTACAAAGCTTTTCTCCCATTATTTCTTGGCAAATATAAATAGCTTTGACATTTATAACTGAATTGTCCCTTCAATAAAAGCTATTATTTTGGTTAAGTTGGAAAAAAGAACTTTAAGTGAAAAATACTCAGTAAAACATACCACAGAATGAAAAGTTTCAAGGCTAAAATTAGATTAAGGATATTGTCAGAAAGTATTTTTTGAAACACTAAAACCTGTGTTAAGGACAAGCTTGGAAATAAAAATATAACAGAATAAATATATCTTGGCGAGATTAGAGATTACCTTCCTGGAGGAATGTGTTATCTTTCAAAGGAAGATGAGACCAAAGGCCCGTGGAGTCATTCCAGACGTTGGAAACTGATAGGCTCTTCCCTTATCCACTCCCATCTCTCCAGATGGTTATTTAGGTTCCAGAGGTTAAGATCAAAGATACCTGCCTTGTCCTCCAGTACAAGTTTGTTAACATAAGGGAATAAAATTTTTGTTTCCTTTCTCAGGAGGAGAAGACAAACAGAATCCTTCTATATAAAGTTTCTGCTTCATATTTTAGGGGTTCCTGAGATAGAGTATACATCCAGGTATGTGTAAGGAGGCTTTCCTCACATTGTCCAAGAATACAGAATAGTTAAGTAATAACATGTTCACACCCCAGACACACTGTCTCTACTTTACAAATAATACAAATAAACATAGATATTCAAAACTTAACTGGTTTGACCATTCTATTTCCTGTTCTAATTAATCTCAAATTACTTTCTATTAAATTGAAAGAGAATGAACTTTATTATTTTTATTTTTTTTATTTTTTATCTTTGCAAACTCTTTATTTAACTCGACCTCGGTGGTGTGCAATTTCCTTTGCAGAATGTTTCCAGATAGTGTTGATTGGACAATATCAATATCAATCTCACACACCACTGCACCACACACATCTTTGATAGGATGTATGATGTTACCAAGGAACGAGAAAGATTCCACACATTGGAGAGAGAATATTCTAAATGCTATTTGTCAAAGTTTAAACGTTTGGGCATGCACTTTGCTCTACTAATTTCCTCAAGTGTTTGTCTTCCTTAAAACAAACTCTGTATGGGATGACTTAGATGTTATGGAGCCCTCACTCACTCCTATTGTTTTTGAACTTTTTTTTTTTTTTTTAATTAAATCATAGCTGCCTACATTGATATGATCATGGGGCATCATACACTAGCTTCACAGACCATTTGACACATTTTCATCACAATAGTTAACATAGCCTTCCTGGCATTTTCCCAGTTACTGTGCCAAGACATTTATATTCCACGTTTTCTAAGTTTCACATATACCCTGGTAAGATGCCCGGCAGGTGTGATTCCACCCATACCCCTCCCTCCACCCACCTCCCCCCTCCCTCCCCTCCCTTTCCCCCTTTCCCCTATTTTTAGGTTGTAACTGGGTTATAGCCTTCATGTGAAAGCCCTAAATTAGTTTCATAGTAGGGCTGAGTACATTGGGTACTTTTTCTTCCATTCTTGAGATACTTTACTAAGAAGAATATGTTCCAGCTCCATCCATGTAAACATAAAAGAGGTAAAGTCTCCATCTTTCTTTAAGG
>CAUYPK010068782.1:0-26752 GCA_963574355.1 Loris lydekkerianus
AGAGAAACTTCTCTAAAGAAGACAGACGCAAAATCTACAAACACATGAAAAAAAGCTCATCATCCTTAATCATCAGAGAAATGCAAATCAAAACTAGTTTGAGATATCACCTAACCCCAGTAAGAGTAGCCCACATAACAAAATCCCCAAACCAGAGATGTCAGCGTGGATGTGGAGAAAAGGGCACACTTCTATACTGTTGGTGGGAATGCCCACTAATATGTTCCTTCTGGAAGGATATTTGAAGAATACTTCAAGACCTAAAAATAGACCTGCCATTCGATCCTATAATTCCTTTACTAGGTTTATACCCAGAAGACCAAAAGTCACAATATAACAAAGACATCTGTACCAGAATGTTTATTTTAGCCCAATTTATATTTGCTAAGTCATGGAAGAAGCCCAACTGCCCATCGACTCATAAATGGACTAGCAAATTGTGGTACATGTGTACCATGGAATATTATGCAGCCTTAAGGAAAGATGGAGACTTTACCTCTTTCATGTTTATATGGATGGAGCTGGAACATATTCTTCTTAGCAAAGTATCTCAGGAATGGAAGAAAAAGAATCCAATGTAACCAGCCCTACTATGAAGTTCAATTATAGCTTTCACATGAAGGCTATATAACCCAACAATAGCATAAGACTTGAGAAAAGGGCCAAGGAAGGGGAAGGGTGGAGGTGGTTAAGGTGAAGAGAGGGTAATGGGTGGGGCCACACCTACGGTGCATCCTATATGGGTACAGGCAAAACTTACTAAAGGCAGAATTCAAATGTCTACATACAATAACTAAGAAAATGTAATGAAGGCTACGTTGAACAGTTTGATGAGAATATTTCAGATTGTGTATGAAACCAGCACATTGTACCCCTTGATTGCAGTAATGTACACAGCTATGATTTCACAATAAAAAATAAAAAAAAAAGAAACTGTATTAAGCAGTAGTGGCATTAGGAAGGTTGAGAACCATTAAACTAAAGGATGCTAGAAGAACTATGCCTGATATACTCTGTTCTAACTTGTTCAGGAAAAGAGAAGAGGAGACAAGAAAAGATAGGAACAGAGAAGAGAAGAAATGAAGCTATCAGAAAAATGTAGAATTGGGGTAGGCTGTTAAATATCTTTGCTTAAGGTATGATTATTATATTAGAATTTTAATATCATGCTGTGCTACTTTGAAGTTTGGTCCCTGGACCAGCAGCATCTGCATCACCCAGAAGCTTGTTGGAAATGCAGAATCTCAGGCCTCACCCCAGACTTACTGAATCAGAATCCACACACTGACAAGATGACCAGGGATTTCTATGCAGGGCAGAGCTAGAGAAGTTCCGTGGGAGCATGTGATGGTTTCTGCAACTTAGGATGCCTGAGTGTTCCTAAGGAGGACACCCAGGTCTTGGCTTCAGGTGGACTTGTGTTTCTCCCCTGCTCACTAGCTGCTTGACCATGAGCAAGGGATTCCAACCTCATGAGCTTCAACTTTCTGATCGGTAGAATGGGCCTATAGTAATTATCTCCCCAGACCTGTTTGGGGGGAAGGTCAATACCTGCTCCTCCCTTTCATTCCTTTGTTTATAGGCCTGTCTCAAACAATTCTGCTACCAGCCTGTGTGCTGTTGTCCGTTTCCTTAACTTAGTAGCACCGTAGGACTACTGGATGTTGGCCACCCAGGGGAATGCAGCAAACTGGCCAACATACGGAGGTGGTCAACACGGGGAACCAGGTCTGCTGCACAGATGCATACATGTGGTACATGTCCAGTTTATGGAAATTAGGCCAACTTAAGGAGGTGGTCAACTATGGAGTTTCTACTGTATATGTAACTGAGTGTTATCTAGAGACAACACTGAAATAAACTGACTTTTTATTAATGTTCTCAGGAGAATAGGCTATGATTTGGCAAATTGCCTCTTAAGACATTCTTTAACACTTCTATATTCTCTTTCTCTCAATTGATATGTAAGCAATATGTCACTTCCATAAAGCCAGAGATACATTTTGGTAGATAAATAACAAGTTCATTTATTCTAGGTTTTACCCAAAAGTTTAAAATTTCAACTTTTAGTTAGTAACCTGAAATGAATTCAATACAGTCCTCCTGCTTAAGCATCCCAAGCCCTTGTGCTTAAACATATTCCTTCCACCAAATAGGTTACACAAAAACCAAATTTGTGTGAGATATTGTAGACTAAAGTGAATTCCACAATGTTCTCACAAGAAGATACTGTATGTTTCAAAAACTGTATGTGTGTGTGTGTGTGTGTGTATGAGAGAGAGAGAGAGAGAGAGAAACTTTTGTTGTCTTTATAAACCAGCTGCTATGATTAATAAGACGAAGTTTTTTAAAGAAAATGAAATCGTAACAAAAGCCCTCTTCATGCCTAACTTTTATCGGGGGCAGAAAGGAAAGAGGCAACACAGCATGAAATGATGAGACCAAGTGATGAAAATTCATTCCCAATGACTACTTTCAAGAGTAATTTCTCTTGGGTAATTCAGCGCGCTGTTACTACAGCTCTCCAGAGTAATAGTTAATGTAAATGAAGCTACTAAAAGTGGATTATTGTGGCAAGAATATGCTCAACCAATAATGCAATAGAAACCCACTCAAAACATTCGGGAAAAATACAAGAGAAGAAATGTCCTTTTTTTTTTTTTTTTTTTTTTTTTTTAAGTTAATGCAATATATTTCTTCTATGACTTAACAAATGGCAAGCACTTAAAAAATACCCATCCAGGAAAAAGAGATGAAAAAATCCATTTGGATGAAATAAGAACCTACCTGAATTGTCAATATTTTTGTTTGGTCCCAGGGACTCAGGTTTTCAGCCAAAGTCTTTGAGCAATGTTGGCAAATGTCTCAAATTATTTTTGCCAACTTTTATGCTGGAAAAAAAAAAATAACATTTTAAAAACCTTTCTTACAGAGGTGTATGGTGCTCTAAAATGTTGTCAGAAAAAAAGTAAGTACTAATGTAATGTGAAAAAAAGTTTTAAAGACATCCTCTTTCACAAGCCCATGCAAACAGCTTTCGGAATGTCCACACTGAGTAGCTGTTATTTTTGCTTTCTCTATACCAACCTCTTGGCTATTATAAGACTGGTTATGGGACAGCTATTGCCACCCTTCTGCATGGAAATATTCAATGGAATATTCATGGAAATGTGTTTCCTAGTTTAGATTGTGGTCTTCTGGGCAGGACTGGAGCAGGGACACAGAGAAGAGCAGCTGCAAGCTATGTTTAGCAGGGTGTCCTGGGAATATCTCACAAGAGCAGACATAGTTAAAGGTAGGCTTTGCATGAAAGGAAGAAGGGGGTAATTCTATATAGGGCAGAGCCTCTTAAGTGGAATGAGAGAAGCAGAAAAGAGGAAGCAAAAGGAATTATGTTTTTCATCAGCCATATTTGCAGGTAGGAAGATTGGCTAAGAAAACGGAAGTCACACTGACTGAGGCTTATAAAACCAGGTGTCAATAAAGTGGAACAGATTGATTTCATTTGTGACAGGAAGATGAGCCAGGAGATACTCCAGAAGTCATTGGGGGTTGATGATAGAAATTATTTTGGGGATACTCCATTGGAAATGAGAAGGTACCTGACATTTTTCGAATTCCTTCCAGACAGAGGATTAAATTACATATGGGTTGACTCAGAAAAATTCAAAGAGTATTGTTGCTCTACTCAAACTTTCATCTAACCCCCTTTCACTCTTTATTCCATGATGAGATGGAATAATTCGTTTTCCAGACCCAAGGCAAGACATCCTCTAGGGAGGGATTGACTAATTGGCCATGGAAGGCAAACTTTAGGATGGGTCCATCTGGGTGAGTTTTCAGTATTCCTACCTCCTTCCTCGCCTCCACCCTCACCATCTGTGTTGTCCTTTCCACTCCACTATCTCTGTTGTTGGGGATGACAATGTCTTTCCCATCAGTCTCATCAAATTCTCTCTCATTTGTTAAAATATACTTTCAGGAAAATTTTTTTTGAAAATTCATCCCATAAATGCTGATTGGCTCCTTATCTAGAGAATAGCCTTGACCTAGAGGAAGAAAGTTAAACTGAGAAATATGTGGCATTAAGGAGCCAGAAATTTATTAATTAATAGCAAGAGCTACCAACTATTGACCACCTAGTGGGTGGTAGGCACTGATCTTTTGTTTGGGCAGGCAGGATGGTAGGGCCAGGGAGGCGCATACCTCTTAAAGAAGACCTATCTTCTGTTCTGTAAGTCACGGACTTTAAGAGACTATGAAGTTATCTCTCTTGGGCTGTATTCAATGGATTAGAGTATATAGTACAAGATCCCAAAAGCTAGATATTAATGCAAAAGTGCTAAACATTTTAGGATAAAAAATACCAACATCAGGAAAAATGAAAGCAAGTCATAAACTACACAAACATTGGCATCGTAACCTGGTGGTTAAGAGCTAAGACTCCATACTGAGACTGTGGAGCAGGCATCCTCAAACTTTTTAAACAGGGGGCCAATTCACTGTCCCTCAAACCATTGGAGGGCCAGACTATAGCTTAAAAAAAAAAAAAAAACTATGAACAAATTCCTATGCACACTGCACATATCTTATTTTGAAGTAAAAAACAAAACGGGAACAAATACAATTCACACCACTTCATGTGGCCCACGGGCCGCAGTTTGAGGATGCCTGCTGTGGAGTTGCAATCCAGGTTCTATTTCTTACCAGCTGTGCAGTCTTAGGCCATTCCTTAAACACTTGGTACCTCAATTTGCTCATGTGTAGAAGAGATGTTGATTATAATGGTATCTACCCTGTTGCCTACTTAAGAGCATTAAATGAGTCCATCTTGTGTTTGCAAAGTGCTTAAAATGCTTCTCCAAAAGAGTCTGGAAAACATAAACCTTAAGAACCAGTTCACTCCCATCTAAACTGACAGCTCTCAACAAATGCTATTGTCAGGCACAAGCCCCGGGATACAAGTGGCTCTATATAAAGACAAAAACATCCCCTTCTTTTGTTCAGCTTTCTGCCCTACATCAATACTTGGGATAGATCATGCTCAGTACTTGCTGTTGAATGAATAAATGAACCTAACTTGGCAGTTACATAAGGGAGTTTTACATCAATATTAATAAAAATTTGGACAAAGTAACCTCCAATAAAATTTCCACTCTAAGGTTTGGCGATTTCTTTAAAGAACTAATAAATTGGAATGATATAATACTAAACA
Organism: Loris lydekkerianus; assembly: GCA_963574355.1. Classification (NCBI taxonomy): domain Eukaryota; kingdom Metazoa; phylum Chordata; class Mammalia; order Primates; family Lorisidae; genus Loris; species Loris lydekkerianus. Next base: position 5,216 of record CAUYPK010068782.1, read on the forward strand.
TGTGCCCATAAGATTTGAGACAAAACTTACTTTCTCTGTTTTTTCTTTCAGTAAAGCAAAACATGTCTATTAAATGAATGCCTTTTTCTAGTTGAAAGGTTAAAGACGAAGCGCAGTTATCAGGGGTCTCCAGCCACCTCCACATGTGTCTAATCATTATCTTCTTTTAGTTTCATATCTCCAGGCCTTTCAGTTGGGTCAGGTTGGCATTTCACTGCCCTTTTGTGTGTGACAAGTGAAAACAGGGAAAGAAAGGCCTATTTCTCAAATGGAGAAAACTAGAATTGCACAGCAGCTTGAGGGTGGTGTTCAGCCGGTCCCCACTCCACCTGCTCCCTGGAACACAGGCCTCATCTCTTTGCTCCTCTGACATTCCGTGAGTGCAACAGGCCTACAATTCCTTTCTCAGAGCAGAGCCTCTCTCATCCTTCTGGTTGTCGCTCCCCAGTCAGCCAGAAGTCCAACAACATCTGCCCAGGTGATCTGCCTCACTTGGGAGCTGAGAGGAGTTCTGATTCCACGGCTGTCACGCTAAGGACAGAGATCTCCCAGTAACAATGCTAAAAAAAGAGTAAATGCCCCCCAAATCTCCTTCTTAGAACTCAGTTCTCCTAATGCCTCCCATGAAACCAAAATGACGCTCACCTCTCCAGGGAACTGAAAACAATTGGTCAATTCAGCTGCTTAGATCAACTTAAAACATCAAACCTCCCTACATATTAAATCATTTGGTTAGAAAGATAAAATGACTAATGTGCTGACGGTTGCGTGGCGTATCTGCAAAAATGGAAAAGAGACTGTTAATCAGGTCAAATCACTCTACCTTTGGGAGTCTAAATTTACTCATATTCTCAAAGAAATATATTCAGTTATAGTGGTGAAAATAGGATTATTTCTTTAGCTCAATAACCCAGATGTTCTTTCTTCAAGTCTTGACACTTAATCAATTAGAAATTGATTTTTGGAAAACTGTTGCCTGGGAAGCTATTTCTGCCTGTAGAATTTTTCCTTAAAAATCTGGACTGTCGAAAGAAATTCACAACCTGGAGTTACGATGCTATGGGTCAGATTTTCACTGACCGATTCCCACCTCTGTCTCATGCCTAACTGAAGCTGGAGCCTCTGTTTTCTCTTGCCTAATAATTCCAAACGTTTGTTGTTAAATCATTTATTTTCTTTGGCTGTAATTATATGATCTCCTAAATTGTGAGCAAATCCCAAAAGGCTGGTAAAACTACTCTTTAGGTATTAGTCATATCTTCCTTATGTTTCAGGGTCTTTGCATGTATCAATGAAGGTAGAGGTCTTCTTATTTTCTCTTTCTCTTTGGAAGATAAAACTAAGATTTAGAGATACTAAAAAATTCTCCTGAGATCACACTTCAGTAACAGAGCTGGGTTTAGTCCAGGTCTGTTCTACTATTCGCATGTATTTATACTTTTCATACCATGCCGTTAATTCAGTAATAAAGAGATCTTTAGCGATTTAAGTCAGAGGTCAGTTAACTTTTTGGGGAAGAGCTAGATAGTAATATTTTAGCTTTGATGGAGCATAGGTTCTGTCATGACTATTCAACTCACCATGTAGCATAAAAGTAATTGTAAACAAAACATAAATGAACAAACATGGCTGTGTTTGTTTAAAGAAAATCTTTATTTACAAATTCGGGTGGCAGACAAGATCTGGCCCAGGGGTCATAGTTTGCTGACACTTGATCTAAATAAATCTTACTTTTAGGGATGAGACTTACACTGTGGCCTGGTTAGCAGGAATAAGAAGTTCCCTCAAGACCCAGGATAGAGTGTCAGAAGTAAAGAGGCTACCTGCTGCCAATGGTAAATGGAAAAGTTAAAGTACCAATTTTAGGAAGCAGAGAAGCATAAGGGTTATGATGGTGAACTTCAGAGCAAGACTTTCTGGGCTTCAGGCTTGGGTACTCTGGCTGTGTGGTCTTGGTCAAGTTACATAACATCTCTGTGCCTCCATTCCCTTATCTATTAAATGGGGTTAATCAAAGTATCTTCCTCATTGAGTTGTAAGAATAAAGTGAGTTAATACATATAAAATGGGCCCAGCCTATATTAATCCATCAATAAATTCTAGCTATATATGTGTTCACTATATATTTTTATTCCCTGTCATCAAATGTTTATTTACAGATTGGCCCTAAAAAGATGGAGTATAACTTGATACTGATCAAGTTAAGAAAGTGAGTAAGCAGGAATTAACGTTGAGATTTTATATATATGCACTAAACATGTGCCCAGTATTCAGAATACAGAAGGTGCCCAAAAATGTATGCACATTTTAAGAAAGGAAAAAATTATATTAAAATTATAATACTCAAGTCACGTTTGACTTCTGCAATTATAAAAGATACATGATAACAAGTGTTATTGATATATCTTGGGTATATCTTTAATATGGTCTTTTTCATTCTTAAAATGTGTATACATTTGTTTGGCACCCTCTGTATACAGAGGGAAATTATTCCTGTTGCTATTGGAATGTAAGAACGACCCAAAATTTAAGGACTTAAGGAAATATGTATTTTGGAAGTAAATCTGCAATATGTATAGGGCTTATCTGGCAAGACTTGTCTCTGTTCCATGTGGTATTAGTGAGGGAGGGTTGGGAAGGGCTGAAGCATCCCCTTCCAAAATGGCCCACTGATGTGCCAGGCAAGTTCTCCTGGCAGCTTGCTGGGAGCTCACCTGGGGCTGAGGCGGGGGACCACGTGGCCTGGTCTCCTTCACAGCAAAGTGGCTGTTTCAAGGAAGAGACTCCCAAAAGAGACACAGGATGAAGTTGCATTATCTATTAAGACCCAGCCTTGGAATTAATGTAGCATTGCTTCCATCCCATTCTATCTTTAACATCAACCCATACTTAAGGGGATAGGAATTAAACTTGATCGTTTACGCAAACATAAGAACATGATTAAAATTGTGAATATATTTAACAATTCTAAAGTTTACCTTCTGGTTACAAGTAATTTACAATTCCTCTACGTACAGGATAAGCTCATATATTGACCCTCCCCAAGTCTCAGATGCAGATGTGAACAAAGTTCCACTGCTGAGGTTTCTCGCATCCTGATCCTCTCAATTTGAATTTGTAAGCTAAGAGATGAGTTATTTGCAGCCTACATAGTCAATGTTCGATGGAGAGGTATGCAAAACATAGCTACTATAGATACTTTTATTCAAAATAGAGAAAAATAAGAACACAATATTCCCTGGCTCCTAGGAACTTTTGAAACCCAACTAGCAAAACCAACCAGCCAGTTCTCTACATCCAGTACCACTGAGGAAATGGAAGAAGGCTTCTCCCTGGCTCTGGGGTGTCTCCTCTAGGTTCTTGGTTTTTGGACCACATTTTCTTTAATACTATTTCTGTTCCTTTTAATCGAAGCTGGAAAAATAACTGTTAGTACAATTCTGTTAATGACTCTGTGGACTTCCTGTGATTCTTACTGGAGTATTAGGAAAAAATCTCCAGCTACAGATTTCTTTGATACGAGCCCTCCTCTACCTGGAATCTGTGTAAGGCTGTACGGGATCACAATCTTATGATCACTGAAAGCCCTATTGTTTAACTGAGAGACTTTGCCTAGCATGCCTTTAGATCCTTAGAGGAATTTTATCTGTTTCAAAGAGTTTATGAGACATTACCTGATATTTTTCTAAAGTATTAACAGAGAGTCTTTAGCTTCTGGATTTGATCTTTGACCTGTCATCTTTTCTTAATTTGAGAATCCTGTACTACAGGGAGAGGCTGAGAAAATAAAATAGTTTTATATTTGTACATAATGAGCCTTGGATCTTTTCTAAACCTTCTTTAAATTTTCTTGAAAATGGAACATTTCCTTTTTAAAACTCATCTTTCTATACTTACTTTATTATTTATGACTAAAAGAAACCCCTTACCATTGTCGATATTCTAGGCAGATTTTTTCTTAGTCAAATCCACCAGTTCACATTAGTTTTTTTTATTTTTGTTCCTGTTTTTTTTAATATTTTCTATGTGTTTCAGGAGACAGTTTTGCTAAACTTTCTGCCACTACAGTTTTTCCCAGTTTTCAGTAACAATCTCCCCATTCTTCTTTAAGCTGCTCCTGATAGCCTGCGTAAGTGCCATCAGGCTTCTACTAAGTCTCTTCCAGCCCCCTGTGACTGCTGCCCATCAGCCAGTCCCACAGTGAAGACATCAGGCTTTAGGTTTTCTTACAGCAGCATCTAACTTTGATTTCTCAGATTTCCAATCAACTTTCACTGTGTCCGAGATACTAGCTTACAACTATACCACTTACTATTGTGCTCACACATCTAGGGGTTCACTTGGTGTGGTTAAGCAGTTCTTTGGCTGGATCTTCATGAGGTCATGATCAGACAGTGGGGTTATGACCAGAACTAACACAAAGGCTTCTTCACTCCTATCTGACACCTAAACTGGCTCAAACACCCAGGGTGTGAATCAGCTAAAGCTCCTTGGGCCCAGTCTGTCTCTTTGGTGTGTTCATACAGTCTTTTCACATAGTGCGTGAAGAGTAGATGAACTTATGCACAGAGGTGTTGCAGGAAACACTGGTAGAGACTTCATGGACTTTTCTAACCTACCCTCAGAAGTCACCAGCATCTCTCTGCAGCATTCTATTTGTCACTGCAGTTACCAAGACCTTTCCTGTCTAAGGGGTCAGGGCACAAACTTCACCTCTTGATTCCTTCCTCTGATAAAGAATTTATAGACATATTTTAATACCACCTCAGAAATGCCTTCAGGACTATTAACTTTAGCAGGAAATGCGATCCAAATTTCTAGTGATAGACCTGGTTTCTGCTATCTTGTAGGAAACATCCCATGTGTGAGGAACTTGATCTTTCTGCATGGTGAGGAAAAAGACATGGCTCCTGTCCTTTTTTTGTCTCTTTTTTTTTTTTTCCTTCTTCTTCTTCTTCTTCTTTTTTTTTTTTTTTAAATAAGGTAATGACATCAACCACTTGGGGATATAAACTGGAAGAGAAAATTGGAGGGGACTCAGCAGAAGTGATGATATCAAGTTCTTACTACAAATATAGATCAGTCTTTTTAGGGAAGTTAGAATATGTTATTTAGAGCTAGGAAAGTTTAAAATGGTACTCTCTTCAACTTTAGGGAAACTCCAAAGTGTAACCCTGTGTTCCAAGAATATCATGCTTGGGGAAGGTGCTATATTGAAAACAGGCCAAAAATTTCCCATTGCACAGTGATCAATAGCTTCATTTTAGGTCCTGTGATTGCAAATAGGGAACTGGCTCTAAATTCTTGTTGCCTTTTAGAAAGTTACAGGGCAGTCTATGGCCATAGCACCCTGAACACACCCGATCTCATCTGATCTGGGGAGCTAAGCAGGCTCAGGCCTCGTTAGTATTTGGATGGGAGAAAGTTACAGGGCATATTTCTTTATATCCTCTTTACTTCTTCCTTGACAGGAGACACCCAGGGATTCAGTTATTTATTATAATTTAACACTTATGATCTTTTCTCTGAGAATCTCACACTTTTTGGACAAAAGAAGCCAAATTCAAGGTCACAAAAAAGATTAAGACAGGAATACAGAGTCAAGACTCCTGAACTGTGCTACTCTATTCTGATCCCCCCTTCTTTTTTTCGGTTGTTACTGTTTGTTCTATGTGTATGAGGTGGTCGAGAGTGAATTCTGCTAGGATTTACTCCTATAAACAATGGTGTATGGATCTTGAATTAAGAAAGGAATAGAAAACAACGCCACCAATCTGGGATTAGAAGGGTGAATTTCTTTCTTCATTTTTTTGGAAAACTCTAAATTTTGAATATTCTAAACTGGTTTTAGATCTAGATTAATCTCCCAAAACATGCAACCTGGAACATTCCACATTTAGGGAAGTTTCTTTGCTCCAAGTAGCCTGTAACTCCACGAGAACAGGAACTCCTTGGATTGCTATAAAATAGCCTCCCTGGGTGCCTGGTGTCTGTTATGAGCTCTGCAGGTGCTCACTGAATGAAAAAATGAATTAATTTCTTCTTCTATCAGAGAGACCCCAGATCCTTACTGGGTTTCCTGCTTCCTGCTGGATACACCTGTCCATCTCCAGATACCAGACTGCCTCCGCGGTATATGAGATTCTTCACTCTTCTCACTATTCCCAACTGACGCAGGTTCGAATTTCCCAAATCCACTGGGCTAAGTGAGAAGCCAGGCTGTGACACAGTGAAAAGCTCAGACAACCCAGCATGGAGCTTTAGAGTGGGGGCTCCTGTGAGAATCTTCTTGGGTCAGGTCAGCATGGCTGGCATTTCTCTCCCTGTCTGGTTTAGACGTCAGGGGTGAACTGCCCTAGGACTGGGCCAGGTGGTTGCTGATGGCTGAGGCCCTTACTCTGAAGGTCTGTTTATCACACCACCCACAGCAGGGTGACATCTTTAAAGAGGACTCCAGACACAGCTTCTCCACATCTACCATGTTAAACAAAACAATGCTCTGTTCTTCTACAACTCTGCTCTTAACTGGTGGTCCAAAAGGCAAGTGGCAAAAATGTTTCTCTACAGGGAAGTTTCCAAGTGCCTCTCAGACTACTTACTTCTGATGCAATATGCACTCATACGTGTGGGTGTATTTATAGGATAGTGGGAATAAAATGGAATAGAATGTCTGAAATCTGAATTGGCCTGAACCATCTGTCCCAAAGTTAACCCTAATGGCTCTCGTAAGTCCCCAGTGCTGGTCTCTCCTGAAGTTATTGAATGTCTTACAGGAAAGAGTGATAGCATGGAAGTGAGAGGACTGGATCCTCTCTTTCATCTATTACTGTATGATTCTGAGCTTTTTGTTGCAGATTCAGGCCAGCTCCCCGAGTGGACCCACTCACCTGGGAAAGGCCCAGCCATGCTAATGTGCTGCCACCAACTACATATCAAACCAGACCAGACCACTCATTGTTGCCCACGCGTACCCGACTCCACCTCTCTGCTCTTGCCCAGGCTATTCCTTCTGCTTCTAAGGGGTCCCCCTCTGCTGCAGATCTATGTCACCCTGACTAAGAAGGCCTCCCTCTGTGCCCTCGGCACTGTCACAGCCCTCCCGCGGCCTTCTCCATTAGGCTATGAACCCAGTGTTTGTCACATCCATGGCACATCACCAGTGTTGTCATTTCATTATTAAGCCTTCTGCTGTCAGTAGCTGCTTGCTTCATGTTTACATTTTTGCCTTCTGCCTCTTTTTCACATTCCACGTGGATTGTTTTGCATTGCTGATTGTTTTTCAGGGCCTCTGTCCTGCTCTTCCAAATGCCTGGCATTTTTTTGTGTGCTCAATAATACTTGAAGAAGGAAAGAGTTTGTTTTTCTTATCCCCTCTGAGATGCGTATTCAGGTCCTCTGCAACTGATAATGGCATTACATCCTGGTAAAACCAACACAATAAAAACTGTTGTAAGTCAAACATGCAGTTAATAGCCTGATAAACTCATCATAAAATTGAACCATCCTAAGTCAGGAACCATCTGTGCAAACTAGGCCTGACTCGTAAGTGGAAGATGATGATGTTTCCAAGTTAGTAGCTCTTGTTTCTGCCATTTCTAGAATGTCATGCTTTCTCTCCCTTCCAGATGGCCACCTTCTTCCTGTGTCCCTATATAGTAGAGAAAGAAAGATCTCTCTTGTCTCTTTCTCTTCTTACACCATGGAAGCCCTAATCGCATGACCTCATCTAAACCTAATGACCTTCCAACTCCAATCCACATCACCAAGAGAGTCAGAGTTCCAATGTACGAGTTTGAGATGGGGGAGGGCCACGGACATTTGGTCCCATAGCACAGCCCATTCCACAGGACTCCAGGGAGTGCACTGACCACAGGGGCAACAATCCCAATCCACTGATATCAGGTCTCTATATATTTTAAATTCATTTAGTTCCCAAGGTTTCATAATCAGCTCTCAGCTAAATAGTGAAAAACATAAGAAATTCTAGGATTTAATGGCAAATGAACTTGGATTGGGTCAGTACTGCTTAAATTTTTTCTCTATGAATTTCAAGGACAGTATTTATATGCTGTACTTTATGGGTGACCTGCTGTATTTGGCTTCTGTATGCTGCAATCAATTTAAAAGATGCCATTGTTAGTAATCCTTTATCCTCTAGTGAATCTAGCTTGGTAGACCTTGTTATTCCTTAGCATTTTTGAAATTGTTAAACTAAACAATAAGTGATCTTTCAGGGAAATTCTGCAAGGGAAGTGGCTCCTAGAAAAGGCCTCTTTATAGTTTTATTTCCGATATCTAATCAGTTCTGTTTCCTCTAAATTAAGTACTGAGATTATGCTATTGTTTAAATGACCTCATTTGGGAGAGGTACTTTCTCTTTTGCCTTCTTCCCTTTTAATTGCTGTTTTCAATGAATGTAAGTACAGTGAGAACTGATGGTCTTGACTTCTCCTTTAACTGTGATTGCCAGCGGTGGGCATTCTATATTCACAATAGTGATTCTCACGGGGTCTTCAAATTATAATATGGAAGTACAGATTCAATGGAAAGAGAACAATTCTTCCATCCATATTTCCTGCAATCTGGTGGTGTGTTTTTGAGTAATTTGCTTTAATTTCATGTATGGTCTGATTCCATCTTCCCAAGAGGGCTAAGTTATACCTCTTTGTAAGTCCAGCACCCACAACTGCAAAAGAGAGTGATACCGTCTCATGCAGAACTGGGTGAGGTATTATTTATGAATATACAGCACAGAAGTAGGAACATAATAAGTTTAATCAATAGTATCCATTATTATTACGTTTCAAATCATGTCTGACTTCTGCTATTGTAGTGGGAAAAGAGGATTCAAATCGTCTTGTCATTTTGAATATTTTAGTTCCTATTTCTGAGTTCATTGGAGGGGTCTGACCTTGAAGCTGCAAGAATGGAATACACCATTTAGGCATGCTTTCCTAGTGCTGCTGTGTTTCTCTACATTCTAGAACAATTTTTTTTTTTTTATGCATTAAAGACACATTTAGGAATTTATGGTAGGGCCCAACATAACCAAATGAAATTTACACAGGTTTTGTAACCAAGAACTTAGGTGACCTTGGGTAATTCATAATGTCTCTGAACCTCTATTTCCTCACCTATGAGAGAGTTATAAAAATTGCTGTGAAGGGTAGTGATGAGTAAAAGAGAAAAAATTAGATAACCATGTAAAAGGCATTAGTTTAGTACCAAGCAATCTATAGAGGATCCCAAAACTTACACTAATGTAACGTACATAGGGAAAATGGGAAAGTATGGCTAAATGTATATTTATTTACACAATACTTATCACAAAACTTTACATAATATTTACAAAATATTCTCTATGTTTTGGTAACCTCTTTGTAAAACTTTGTAATGAATAGTTTGTAAATAATGATCCATTTAGCTATAATTTTCCATTTTTCCTATGTATGGTGATTTTAGGGGGTGACTTTTGGAACACCTGCATTATGTCTCTTTTATTCCTACTGCTATGGACTGTGCACTCCCAAATTCATATGTTGAAATCTAATCCGCAATATGAAGGTATTTGCAAGGGAGGCCTTTGAGAGGTAACTGGGTTTAATGAGATCATGAAAGTAGAGCCCCCAGGATTTGTTCTTATATTTTTTTTAAGGAAGAGGTATGAATATGATCCCCCCATAGACCCACAAAGGAGAAAAGGCATAACCAGAAAGAGGACCCAGCACCCTGATTATATACTTTCCAAGCTCCAGAACTGTGGGAAGTAAATGTTTGTTGTTTGAGCCACACAGCCCATGGCATTTCATTAGATCATCCCACATGGACTCAGACACCTGCTTATAAGCGTTCCTTTCCTTCTCCTGCCCCATCCTACGGCACGTGCTCCCAGTGTTTAGGTCACCTAAATACTAGCTGGTAGTCCTCTCTCTACAGAAGACAATGCAGGAATGCTGAATTGGTCTCAGCCATGAGAAATCTCTTGCCCAGAGAGAATATAAAGTCTGCTAACAGAAGGCTGGCACTCACCCTCTTAGGGAGTTAACAAAAACCTGGTTCCCATGGGTAAAATGAGTAATTGCTATAGGGAAACATCATGTGAATTTATATAGGGAAAGGTGTTTTATGGGATTAAGTGGGTGATGAAAAGTAATCATTATAATAATTTTATAACCTAAACATAGAGAGAGAAGAGAAAGATTAGTTCTCTTATGAAATATTTTTCCATTTAATAGCTTTTTATCTTTGGGCAAGTCAACTTATTTTTTTTCCTTAAATAAGCAATAACTAGACACAAATATTTAAGAAAAGGAATGACCCTTAGATGTTATGTGGCACAATCTTCCTTTCACTTTGGAGAGACCAGGACCAGAAAAGCAGGTGAGCTTGCCTAGGTCAGACACTACCAATTGTTTGACTACCCTGAGAGAGATTGTCTCACAACACCCACATTGCCTCTGCCTTGAAAGTGAGGTTATGGGTACCTCAACCAAATTCTTGAAATAAGATTACCTATCAACGTCTGTAGCAGCCACCTTCTTTTTTATTATTTAGAAAATGTTCATCTGAACTTATCAGAAGGCCCAGACTGAGAAAGAAAGAATATATTTTTTCACATGTCAGGAAGTCAGGGGTAATACAACATTGATGTTCTAGAGAAAGGTCAAAGAATAAATTGCTGTGAAATATAGACCACACAGGAGCTGTTCTGAAATCTTGGCTTCTCCTCAAAGAACCAAAGGCAGAAAGGAGAGTAAAATTCATAATTGCATCCTTTTCGTGTAGGCATGTTGTACTGTATGCACAGGTGACTAGACCGTAGAAACAATCAAAGTATATACTGTCTCTCACCAGAAGGGGATAAAGAAGGAAATCAACTTTTTTTTCGTTTTTTTTTAAAGCCATTGTCTCACTTTGTTGTCCAAGCTAGAGTGCCATGGCCTCAACCTAGCTCACAGCAACCTCAAACTCCTGGACTCAAGCAATCTTCCTGCCTTAGCCTCCTGAGTAGGTGGGACTACAAGCGCCTGCCACAAAGCACAGCCAATTTTTCTATTTTTAAAAGAGACAGGGGTTCTTGCTCTTTCTCAGGCTGATCTCGAACTCCTGGATTCAAGTGATTCTCCCTCCTAAGCCTCCCAGAGTACTAGGATTACAGGCATGAGCCACTGCACCAAGCAGGAAATCAACATTTATTGAAATTTCTTTGGCCTGAGAATTGTTTACAAATGGCAGTTAGGATTTGAACCGAGATTGAGTTGAGTTCAAAGCCCAGGTTGTTTCCCAATAAGCCAAAGAAATTTCCCAGCACCAACCTCTTCCTGGCACCTACAATAGTAAGGGTGATTATAGTTTCCAGAGACAGGAATTGTGGACAGGGTTGGGAGAAGAACAGCAGCTCCTACTTCCTTGGCATCAAGGCTGTCACTACACGAACTATTCCATACACATTAGTCATCACAGGTGACTGATAAGGGAAAATATTTTTCCACAGACAAAAATTTGCAGGGAAAATATTTTTCCACAGACAAAAATCTTCATCACACCTTAATGTAGACAGACTAAATTTACTGGCTGTACTAATAATTAAGATCAGACTTCATTATGGAACCTAAATATGTATTAAGATAAGAGAGAGAACAAACTTGCCTAAACATAGACTGTAAACCTTCAAGAAGAGGTCTGGGGACACCTAATTCTCTTTAACATAACGAACCAAATATTTCAAGACTAAAGTTTTGATGACACAGTAAATGGACTATAACCAGTTTTTGTGTTATGAAACATAACCTGTTTCCGTGTTTCTTCTTTTAAGAAAATAGCAATCCAAGCTTCATACACATTCTTCTATCATATAAAATCACTAAATTGAGTACGTTGGATACTTTTTCTTTCATTCTTGAGATACTTTCCAAAAAAGAATGTGTTCTAGATCCTTCCAGGTAAACATAAAAGATATAAAGTCTCCATCTTTTTTCTGGCTGAATAGTATTCCATGGTGTACATATACAATGGTTTTTTAATCCATTCATGAATAGATGGGCACTTGGGCTGCTTCCATGACTTGGCAATTATGAATTGGGCTGCAATAAACATTCTGGCACAAATTATCTTTGTTGTAAAAAGATTTTTGGTCATCTGGGTATATACCTAGTAGAGGAATTGCAGGATCAAACTGTAGGTCTACTTTTAGTTGCCTAAGTGTTCTCCAAACTTCTTTCCAAAAAGGATGTATTAGCTTGCATTCCCACCAGCAGTGCAGAAGTGTTCCCTTCTTGGCCAGGAGGAGGAAGGGTATTTGGTCAGATCTCACTGAATGTTCACAATGCAAGGGTACATGTCAAAACTATTAAGAGTAGAATATAGGCAGGATGCAGTGGCTTACGTCTGTAATCCTTGCACTCTGGGAGGCTGAGGCAGGTGGATTGCTTGAGCTCACAGGTTTGAGACCAGCCTGAGCCAGAGCAAGACCCCACCTCTAAAAATAGCCAAGTTGTGGCGGGCACCTGTAGTCCCAGCTACTCGGGAGGTTGAGGCAAGAGAATCACTTAAGCCCAAGAGTTTGAGATTTCTGTGAGCTGTGTTGCCATGGCACTCTACCTAAGGCAACAAAGTGAGACTCTGTCTCAAAAAAAAAAAAAAAGAAAAGGGTAGAGTATAAACAAAGAAAAGTGAGGTGAAGGTTATGTTAACCAGTTTGATGTAAGCATTCCTAATTGTACATAAAATCAGCACATTGTACCCCATAAATGCATTAATGTGCACCATTATGATTTAATAAAACAACAAAAATAAATAAAATCACTAAATTCTAATTGTTCTTGGCCCTCTTGTCTTGTCTGGAGAAGGGCAAGTGCCTCCACAAAACGCATTCTCCAGGTGTACAGAAGTGAAGTGTATTCTGTCCTCACCCGTCAAAGCTACTTAGTGTTTCTGAGCCCATACAAGTAGGAGCATTTTAAAATCAAAACATCTGAGGCAACTGTTCCTTCCCAAAAGGTTCCTTCCTCTGCAGCCTCCTAGACCACTGGCAGGACTTGAAAGGGAACACACACTTGTTGGGTAGAGACCTGGAGCTCCAGCCCATCCTTCGCCTTCTCCAGCATCTCTCCTACACCGAGGCTTATCAGGTGGCAGACCATTTGTAATCAGATGTCCTAGGATGCCTGCTCTACTGCCCACAATCTACAGTCTCATCTGTGAAACTGAGGTTGTTAAAACCTATTTCACAAAACTAATCTTGCCTATAAATAACACACATGGAGTGCATAGTACATACTACAACTCAAAAATGCAGTTTCACAAAGAAGGTAGAGCACATGTGTGTTCCTTGATGCCCAAGTTGGGGTCCTGCTCTGCTGATTCTTTTTCAGGCTACTTGGACAACTGGACTTTCAGGGCCTGATTCTGGCTGAGTTTCTCCAGGCCAGACTCTAGGTGTCTTGTATCTCCAGCTTGTATTTCTACATTCTGAGCTGGTTGTTCCTTTCTCCCCGTCTCCAGTCCCAGAATCTCTTGCATTACTCTTTCCCCGAGTTCCTGCTGAAGTCAGGTTTATGGTTCTGCCTTCCACACCTGCTCTTAATTAATTTAGACTTTTTCAGGTTTTCTTTCAGGCCCCATTTTATTTGTTTTCTCAGACACTTCTTTTAGACTACATCCTTTGTCCTCAGACACCTGGGATCCATATTGATTCTTCTATTTTCCACAATTTCTGACCTCAAACAACTGCATAAATGCAAGTGTTCTTCTAAACATAGTAGGTGGGAGGTTGGGATGTACATATATTTGTTATCCACTCATTCATGATTATTCATAAACTGTTTATTAAACACCTCTTAGTACCTGGTATATTTTAAATCTCATAGGATATGTATATCAGCATGCACGAATTCCAGTCCTCATGAAATTTAATCTTGGGGAAGGTAAATACATAATTTTAATATAATATGTTGCTAAGTTTTCCAATAAAGCAATGGCTCTCAGCATTGATTGCACATTGAAATAATCTTAATTTCTAAACAGAGACGAATGATCTCAACCCAGACCAATGGAACCAAACACCTATTTAAGTTGAACCTTCTTAGTGAGTCCACTCTGCAGCCAGGCTCATGAATTTCATGGATTGAAGGAAGAGTGGAATGCTTTGGAAGTGCAAAAAAGAGATCGCTCCCCTGACTGATAAACAACCAAGACAACCAAGGGCAGATGATGCCTGAGCTGAATCTGACAGATGAGTAGACCAGGCAAAGATGTCGGAAAGCTCTTCCAAATTGAAAAGAGATGAATCAAAGAGCTACAAGTAAATCTGGATAGAGTTTAGAGAGTGCTAAAGCATTTGGACTTACTATGGCAGGCAAAGGAGAGTCATTGAAGGATGGTTAGCAGGAAAATAATGTACATCCAAAGTACCAAGACATCAATTGGGGAGCAAATTTTACTTTCATCACAGCTTACCCTAGCAGGAGCTATTTCCCTTTTAATAAAACCTTCAAAACTGTTGGCGCCTCCCTAGTTTCAAACAGGAAACTCTACCCATGAGCTAACCTTCACCCTCTATCCTTCCCTAAAACAAAGAACATCTGTTCCCCCACTTAGATAGGTCTTAAGTAAAAAGGGGCCCCCTGGTATTCTCAACTGACTGCAGAGAAATGATTTGGTATCACACGGGTCAGTCCTAGGTGTTACACATGCACATGATTGTGTAGTCAAGTGCATCGAGGCATTTTAGTTCTAAAAATATTTTGTCTCTGATACAGTGCTGTCACCACGGGCGGGGGAAACCCAGGGAGTGTAGCTGCTGCAGATAAAATACAGCTTATTCCCTGGAATCAAAAGAAATTAAGCAGTAATGATACTTTAAATGCTCTTCCTCCAATTTTCAGCCTGTAAGTATGCTCACACACCAAACCCTTGGAACAGCTTTAGCTACTGTTTATGGGGGTGGTGGTCATGTTCTTTATGTTTTGGTTTTTGCCTTCAATCTAAGACACATTATCAATTTAATAGCAACTGTACAGGGGGAAGGAGAAATAAAAAGATGGGGGAGAAAGAGAAAACAACTAATATATATTTTTTAAATTAATTTTATTTATTTATTTATTTATTTATTTTTTGCAGTTTTTGTCCAGGGCTGGGTTTGAATCCGCCACCTCGGCATATGGGGCCGGTGCCCTACCCCTTTGAGCCACAGGCGCCGAAAACAACTAATATTAATGTACACTTTCATTGTAAAACAAGCTAATACCAAAAATGTTGAAATATATTTGCAGGGGTAGGGATAGGAAAAGCATGCTGTATGATAAAAAAAATGCCCAGGAGGAAAATGAAAGTTCTTTTTAAAGGTACTAGAAATTTTATAGTTCATGGCATCCAAAGCTATCCTTTTAGACAGAGAAATCCAAGGCCCAGGTAGAGTGAGAAACTCACTTCCAGTTCTCGAGGCCATTACTTGATCGTGAAGCTCAACTCAGAAATCTCATTTCTCATCTTCTAGTGCGGTTTGCTTTCCATGACACCAGAATATTCTATGTAATGTCTGAGAAGAAAAAACACCTCTCCTCGTTTTCACTCAGATGTATGGCTGAGGGCACTATTCAAAGAAATAAAGTATGTGAATCAAAATATACCTATCACAGAATATCCAATTATCCTATCGAAGAAATGAGTAAAGGAGTGAGTCATTCCAGCTCTCAATGAGCTTTCTTTTGTTAATTTATTCCTTGGCTGCTATCTGCAGTAGGTGACTCGCATATCCAATCGCGTTTTCATGTGTCAGAAAGCCTGGATTGACTTGTTTGCTGTTTCCTGAGGCTAATTATTATTTTTAACACTTTTTGATATGCTAAGTAAGGCTAATGAGAGTAGACCAGGATTTCTCATGTGCTCATTAGTCATCACCATCATATATAGGTGCACTTTTACTGCTTTCAGAGTGTCAATAAATGATTGTATTTGAGCCACATAAGAATATCACAAAGCAGTTTTTTTTCCTTAGTTTTCCTCCCAGGCAACAAATATGTAATGGTGAAGGATGTGGTATCAGACCATATAGTTTCAAATTCTTCTTTTGTTGCTTGACAGCTGTGTGATGCTGGGTAAGTAACCCAATCCTTTTGGGCCCCAGTTGGCCCCTCTGTAATATAAAGTGATAGAATTAGGTATCTCGTGTGCCTATGTTTAAAATTAAGTGGGGCAATCCGTGTAAAGTGCTTAGCAAGTCACCTGGCCTACGCTAGCATTCTAATATCACCAGCTAGAATATTCATCCATTCACAAGTAGTGAATTGATTTGCCTCTGCTAACTCAACTTGACGAAGCCTTACGATGTGCCAAGTATCATTCTAAGCACTTCACATGCACTATTTTTTAACATGACTCTCTGAGGTAAGAACTATTATTATCACTTTTCTTTTACAGATGAGGAAATAGAGACACAGAGAGGAAAATTCAAACTTGTTCATAATCTTGCAGCTGGGAGGTGGTAGAGCCAGAACCTAAGCTCAGAAAGTCTGTTCTAGGCTCCACTGTCCCCCAAGATGAGACAGGCATTGATTGGGCTAAAAGCCTGGAGATCCACATAGTTCTTGCCCTCAGGGGGCTCCCTAAAAATCAACATGGTCTCTAAAGAGAGAGGCAAGTCTCCTGCAAAATGATGTTACAGAACAAGGGTATGGAACTCTTCTTAGGTGGCTGGGGAACTGTCAGTTACTCCTGACCGCTTACTGTTTAGATCTGTTTTCTGTTCTCTCTATGTATGGGGCACACACATACTCTCAATGAAGAATGAATGATGGGCTACCAATCTTCTGGTTTTTCCCAATCTTCTTTCTACCTTATGCTGAGAACCAGCCCCCAGATTCCACATCCCTTACATATAGGTCCTGTCATTTTCATAATAACCTTTCAAGGGTTCCAAATTTCCCTTCTGTGGGTTGTCACACAAATACATTCTTGGCATTCGGTGAGAGCTCCTTTTTGAAATGTCACGCATTACAAAACTGATGATGCAACACCCATTTTTTTGAGTGATTCAACCTATACCCTGCAGTGCTAGAAACCAATTCACACTCTTTTATGCTGCAGTGCCATCTTTCCCAAGGGAGGGCTTTCAGTGTCTAGTTTTTCATACGTACATGATGATTTCTGCTTTTGCAAAAACAGGGCATTGTTTAACCAAGTCCTTACGGGCGGAAGCACGGCCCAGTGAGCAAAACAATGATTTGAAAGTCCTGGGTTCTATTTTCGGCTCCACTGTTGACTGGCTGTGCATTCAGCCTTAGGAAGGTCAAAAGCAGAACGGCCTTGTGCTGACGACTTTCTCTGTATGTACAGCTCTAGATGGAAAACAAATTGTGCATCTGGCTCTCAGCCTTGAGGAGCTATGCCCTTTGGAGAATAGATGTGTAGTCACACTTTGTTTTCAATTTTAAAGCAAAAGAACAAAACAAACTCTCTAGGGTGAGAATGGGCCAGTGAAGAATGGAAGAAAGAAAACTAATAACCTTTTAAACAATCCAGGGGTTAAGGGATTGCTTGAGTCATTCAGATCAAAGAAGGCTGTGGAATAAGTTGAAGTCTCCTGTGTTTGAAAATGGAAGAGAAAAGGGGAGCTAAGCTTTAAGGGACTTCCTCAAACTTAAAAAGTAGCAGATATCCAGAGCTCTGCCTGTAGAGCCAGGCTGGAAACTCAGGACGGTAAGGCCTGTGGGCAAACTGGAAGCCCATGGCCCTGTAATGTGGTCCCGCTACTGTTGCCAGAATAGCTGAGTTTTTAAGAGAAACTGAACCTTTACATTCTTGTCATTAGATGTCTTGATTTTTTTTCCTAAATGATGGAATCGAATCCACTTTTAAAAAGGCACTGAGCAAGCAAAACCAAGTACGTAGCCCCAGCAATGCCTCTTCTACAAGGCAGGGAGGTCTCCTATGGGTTTTAATTATATGTTCTGCTATGAATGAATAGAAAGAAGCTAAGTTCCAGGCAAAAGGGATTAGCAGTGACACTCCATTCTAGCTGCACCTGGGAGTTTAAAAAACTACCTACACCTGGGTCCCAACATCAAGCTTCTGATTGAATTACAGTGGGCCACAGCAAATATTCCTCAAGTGATTCTAGCATGCACCATGATTAAGAGCCTCTGTGCTGGGTTTTGTAAGAAAATGTAAAAATTTTAGAGAGTTGTGAGTTTGAATCTGATAAGATGCACAGCTGATCCCTGAACATGGATCAGAGAATTGACATTCAGTATGAAACTGCTTTTTCATGTCTCTGCCTGGGACTTAACTCTCCAGCATCATTGCTGATGGCCTTAATATCTTTGGGATTATTAGGAATCAGCAGACAACCAACAGGCCCTCACTGGGCAAAACAAGGATATTGTTGCAAAGGTCAAACACAACAAAAGCCAAAGGACAAGTGCCAGCCTAGGCACAGATAAGTATTTGTAAGGGAAATTATTTGTTGTCTGATGGCCATGAAACAAAGTGAGCCATAGAGCAAAGGGAGCCTTTTACAAGTGCAATTCCATTTCTGTCCACATGCTAATGGCTGTAAAACTGCCCATGAAGCTAATAAATGGTGCATAAAGCTAATACTTCCAGGGTTGTTTTTTTTTTTTTTCCTTCCTTATTTTGTGAGCCTTGTGCATTATAAATAACATGATTAAGTCTCAGTGGTTCTATTCATGACTAGTTCTTATTTCAGCTTTGATTACTCTGCTAATTACTATACTTCTCATAAAAGATATTAGTGTGGATTAAGTATATTAATTCATGTACAGTGGAATGGTAAAGGAGGCATTTCCTCTTGTCCAGATGTGTCAGAAGAGACCCAATACAATCAGGACCAAGGAACCCCACAACCTAAAGCCGGGTGGTAGCTTACTTACAAAGAAGCCTACTAAGAGGTTATGAAAGTGATTCTACCCATGGTGTCACATGGGCAACCTCCCACCTGTCAAGGAAGGAAGTTGGCACTGAAGATTTTTGGGGGGCGAGGGGCTGTCAATTTAGTAAGCATCCTTATCTTCTTGCCCCATTCCAGATAAGTGTGTTTCCTCCTTAACACAAGCCGAAGGAACACTTCAGTGAGTTTGGTGTGTGTCTAATAGAGTTTCAGGGACTGAGGTCTGACTAACACCTGAAACCCTGTGATAGAGCTGCCTCTCTGGTGTCTAGGACAGCTATATTGTGAATAATCAGCACTTCCAAAATTTGGTGCAGCAAATAAGGACTCTGTTCAAAATAGACAGCTTGGGCCATCTTGAAAGAAATTGCCAGGGAAGGTGTCACGACTCCACTGGGGATATGCCATTGGAAGCCAAGAGAATAGGAGAAGTCACGAGTGGCCTGAAAGCCTGACTGTATCCAGGGGAACCATTACGGAGAGGTAACGTTACTGGATGCCTGCCAATTTAGGGAAAGAAAGAGATCTTCAAAACACTCAGAAAAGGCCCTGTGGCAGACAAGTCCATTGGGATATTCACTATGCTCAGAGGATTGCAATGACAGATTATAACAACAGCACAACTAGAGCTTCTTATTCCACCTTACCACCTCCCCCTGCTTCTTCTACTGCCCTCTATCTTTGTAGGGGCCAGAACTCACAGCTAGCAAAGGGGGTGGAGACAGAGAAGAAGAAGCCCACCTGCCACTTCCTCCTGCACTGGCAAGTCCAGCCTGAGTGATAACAGAGCTGTTGAGTGGAAACAGAGCTTAAGTTTACATAGATTAGACTTTGGACTAGACTTTTACTATCTCTAAAGGAAATTTTTCTTTCTTTCTTTTCTTTTTTTTTTTTTTTTTTTTTGACAGAGTCTCACTATGTCATGCTGGGTAGAGTGCTATGGCGTCACAGCTCACAGCAACCTCAAACTCTTCGGCTTAAGCAATTCTTTTGCCTTGGCCTCCCAAGTAGCTGTGACAGGAACCCGCCACAAACACCTGGCTATTTTATTTGTTGCGGTTGTCATTGTTGTTTTAGCTGGCCGGGGCTGCGTTTGAAACCACCAGCCTGGGTGTATGTGGGTGGTGCCGTAACCACTGTGCTACAGGTGCCAAGCATAAATGAAGATTTTTTAAATTTGTTACCTTTTGGTGATCAGAAAAGCCAATAGAGAACTGCCTAGCATTTCATTAGTTAGAGCCAGGGTAGGGAACATGTGCCCTTAAGACTACATGGCCTTCTAGGTCCTGAAGTATAGCCTCATGACTGAATCCAAATTTTATAGAACAAATCTTTTTATTTTTATGAATGCATTTTTATTTATCTTTTATTTTTGATTTTATTTTTTTAAATGAACATATTTAAAATACCACAGAATAAAATAAGTTTCAAGAAAATAGTCCTCCCAGATTGATCAGCACAATTAGAACATTAGTAAGCCAGAAGGGCTAAACTGACAGCGACTATGTTCACTTCCCCTACCTGACTGGTGCCATACTGCCAAGGCTGGTTGGGGAGAGTTTGTGGGAGTCGAGTTTGCCTGTCCATTAGCAGCTTTTGACAATGGTGCAATGTGTTTCTGTCTGAAGTGGAATTTGTGAATAGCTGCATAGTTTGGCAGTATTTTTTTTAATTCTGTCTGCTTAGCAGCCCATCATATCAAAGAACAGCAAGAGAAAGTTGAAAGAAGAGAACAAATTTTGTAATGAGGATTGGGAATTGCAATCTTATCTTCTTTCTGCTACAGATAAGATGATTTGCTTGATTTATGATAATGCAATATCAACACTAAAGAAAGTCAATGCTCATCAGCATTGTTACACTCTTAAGGGCCACAAATATTTTAAATTAGAGGAAGAGGAATGAAAGGTTGTATTGTAGAAATTAAAAGGCGTGAAAAGCAAAAGCAAACACAAGTTTTTCAAGCAGCTATAAGACCTGGAAATAATGCCACGGAAGCACCTTATAAAGTAGTTTATGTACTCAGAGTAAAAGGGAAGAAGTGATGTAGAAATTATGACAGAATGTATTGTCAAAGTTGTAGGATGCTTAGATCCTAAAAATGTTTCAAAGTACAACTGCCTCTTTCAAGAAGAACCATAACTGATTAGCAGCATGAATTAGCCTCCAATTTTACAGAACAACTTCATGCAATACTTTAAAAGGAAAATATGTATTATTCAATCACCTTGGATAAATCAGCTGATACTTGGTGCAGGTTTTATATTTCACTGAGGTCATAACAGAAGATTTTCTTTGCTATGAAGAGTTACTTGCTTTTGTCACTCTTGCAAACAGAACACAGGAAATTGATATCTCCCAAAACTTTCAAGATACATGTTATGAAGTTGGACTAAATTTGGTAAATTTAGTGAGTGTGTGTACAGATGGTTCACTTTCCATGACAGGAAAACATGAAGGGTTTATTGCACAGACAAAAAAAAAAAAAAAAAAAAAAAAAAGGTTAAAATATCCAGACATTTTCATTTCTTTTCATTAAATATTGCATCAGCAAAATCTAGCTATTATTTTAATTGACAGTTTTCAATAAGTTGTAATAACTGTGAATTATATACCTGCAAATGCCACGT
>CAUYPK010068783.1:0-10261 GCA_963574355.1 Loris lydekkerianus
GTGAGCCAGAGTAAGACCCCGTCTCTACTAACATCAAAAACAGCACAGCATCTCCAGAGGAAGAAGAAAATGAACAACAAAAAAGAGTACTTCAAACAAGGAAGAATGTACAAGCAAGTTGAAATTAAAAAAAAAAAAAAAAAAAAAAAAAAATGTTTAAAAAAAAATAATAAATAAATGGTAGCCACTGTCATTAGTATTCTTAGAAGTTGGGAGTCCAGGTCTGCTTTGTGCACATGGCTGCTCCCTGCAGGGGGCGACCCCTGCCCGGCCCCCTCCCCACTGCCGAGTTTAACTCCAGATGTCTGCAGGTTTTGCAGTGTTTGGCTACTCCATGGCGGTGTCCATAGGAGGGATCTTTGCGTCCCGCCGTCTGCACCTGGATCTGCTGCATAACGTCCTGAGGTCACCCATGAGCTTCTTCGAGCGGACTCCCAGTGGGAACCTGGTGAACCGCTTCTCCAGGGAGCTGGACACAGTGGACTCGATGATCCCGCAGGTCATCAAGATGTTCATGGGCTCCCTGTTCAACGTGGTGGGCGCCTGCATCATCATCCTGCTGGCCACGCCCATTGCTGCCATCGTCATCCCGCCGCTGGGCCTCCTGTACTTCTTTGTCCAGGTACGGGGTGGGGTCGTGCTGTCCAGGATGAGTCCGGCTGTGTCTTGTGCTACCATGTCACCTAAGGTGCTGTTTCGTCTCACCATTTCAACAGTGTGGAGGTGTTGAGGATTTGCTGGAGGCAGTTTGTATTTGTTTTTGTCAGTTTTGAACACCTTAATTGAATATTTTTAGTTAGCAATAACCAAATGTACCTTTTTTTCTAATAGGCTTTATTTTATTTTTCGACCCACAAATTAGCCAAGGAAACAAAACCTATAATTATAAAGACATGTTCATTATTAAAATTTTGTGAGGTATGAAATTCTTAGTTCCTAAACCTCCTGCAGTTAATGGAGACATTATCTTTTTTTGGTGGGGAGAGATGGCTGCTAGAGTTCTAGCCATTACATCTATATTTCAAACAGTGAGACCGACAAGAGGCACAGGGGAAGGGAGCATATGGTCACGGAATTACCGCTGTCCCCTTAAATACAATAGTCCCCCTTTATCCACGGGGAACTATGTTCCAAGATCCACAGTGGATGCCCAAAACCACAGTTAGCACCAACCCATACATACTGGTTTTTTCCTATACATATACCTGTGATAGTTTAATTTGTAAATTAGGCAGAGTAAGAGATTAACAACAGTGATAAGAAGTTAGAGCAAGTAAAAATATGCCAGCATATGGTTACCATACTCTTATGCTTTGGGTCATTATTAGATAAAATAAGGTTATTTGAGTATAGGTGCTACAGTGCTTGGTGGTTGGCCTGGTAAGTGAGAGAGCTAGTGAGGGACTAACGAGCAGGCAGCATCTACAGTGTGAACACCCTGGACAAGAAGGATTCATACCCTGGGTGGGACAGGGCAGGACAGTGTAAGATTTCATCACATTACCCATAATTTAAAACATTTATTTCTAGAATTTTTTGCTTCATAAGTTTGGACCTCAGTTGACCACATGTAAGTGAAACCTTAGAAAAGGGGGAGCCACCGTACATCTGGTTGTCCAGAACCTAGTCGTGTGACCACCCCTATTTGCAAGAGAGGCCAGAAGTGAAGTGTAGTTTTTTAGCTGGGCATATTGCAGCTCCCAGGAAAATGTTTCTGTTGAGAAAGAAAAAGGGTGATACGATATGAGCAGTTAGTCACTGCCGTGTCCTTTCTGGAGAAGCTATTATCATATGTTCTTTGGGCACTTATGGTTTCTTGGGTTATTGTGGTACAGATTGTGTTTCCATTTGGCAGGTGAACATGTGGAGGTCAGAGAGGAGAGGCACCTCGCCCATGTGGCAGAGCTGAGAGTATGATCCCAAGCCTCTCTGATTCCAAAGCTTGTGCCTTTACTTACCCATAAGTAAGTAAATCAGCTGCAGCTCATTTACCAGGAGAGGGTGGTGGTTGAGACGGGGCCTTCTGGCTACAACACAAAATAAGAGTAAGACCCAGGAGGTGCGCCGTGCCTCCAGTTCCTGGTCTCTCCGCGTATCCTCTTAAGATGGGTGCCATCTTTTGTTTTGAAAAATCATACCTAACTAAACTAATCATCAACATTTACTAAAAATGTTATCTGCACTCATACTATGACTGGAAATTTTCCTAAAAGAACAAAACAGGCCAAATGAGATGTTTGAGACAGCTTAGGTACCTGGCAGTAGCGAGACCTTGGGTGTGTCATGGAGCCACGTAGTGCTTACCAGGGATAATTAGGAAGACACTGCTCTTGCACTGCCAACAATTTTGTTTTTAAAGAGCAATGAAAATGAATTTAGCAAAGGCCCAACTTGTATTTACGCTGTCATTGTAACTGAGACAAAACGCTTAATGTGTGTGGACAGGGCTGGAAAGGGAGGCAGAGACAGGAAAACAAGACCTTTCTAAGGGCTGGGATTACAGAAGAATTTAATGTTTTAATGGCTTTTGGTTACATGTACATTTACCCTCTAACCCAGGGGTCCTCAAACTTTTTAAAAGGGTCAGTTCACTGTCCCTCAGACCACTGGAGGGCTGGACTATAGTTTAAAAAAAAAAACAAAACTATGAATAAATTCCTATGCACACTGCGCATATCTTATTTTGAAGTAAAAAAACAAAACAGGAACAAATACAGTCACATCGCCACATGTGGCCTGCTGACCATAGTTTGAGGATCCCTGCAAAACAGTCTCACTTCCAAGTATATGTGCAAAAAAAAAAAAAAAAAAACACAACGAGAAAAGAAAACAGAGTGCTAGAATGTTCTCAACATCTTGATTCCTAATATTCACAAACTAGAAGCAACTAAAATGTCCATTAATGGGAGCATGGGTAAATAAATTGTGGTGTGGTCAATACAATAGAAATGGTTCAGCAGTAAAAAGGAAGGAAGTAACATACAGCAATGGGGATGAGTTAGAGTGAGAGCAGTACGTCAGACCCAGAGGGTGCAGGCTGAGATTTCATTTACACGAGGTGCAAGCACAGGGGAAACAGACCTCTGGTGACAGAAGTGGGAATAGTGGCTCTCCCTCAGGGTAGGGGGATTATTCATGTAGGAGACAAAAGGGAATTTTCTGGGGAGCCAGAAACATGCTGTATTTTGATCAGGTTTTGGTAATGCAATGTAGATCAATGTAGAACTTCGTCGAGTTGTACGCATGAAGATTCAGTGTACTTTATGCACATATATCTATTTGAAAGTAGCTTTTAGATGTATGTTTATACAGACATGCATACAGATACTTTTTTGGGAAAAGATCTAAAGTTATACACTGGCATTTGAATAGCACTTAATCTTGGGATAATAGATTTGTGATTTATGTAATTTTTTTTTACATCAGTGTCCCTACCCCCCCTTGCTTTTTTTTTTTTGGAGATAGGGTCTCATCACCACCTAGGCTAGAGTGCAGCGGCCTCATTACAGCTCACTGCAGCCTCAAATTTTGCAGCTCAAGCAATCTTAATTTCTCAGCTTCCAGAGTAGCAGGGGCTATAGTCATGTGCCACAATGCCTGGCTAATTTTTTTTTCTGGTCTCACTGTGTTGCCCAGGCTGACCTTGAATTCCTGGCCTCAAGCAATCTAACCCCTTTGGCCTCCCAAAGTGGTAGGATTACAGGTTGAGCCACCACACCTAGTCCCCCAAAGTATTTGATTAATGTACAATATTTTGTTCTTGTTACAAAAGCAACTCCTTTTAATAAAAAAGGTAATGTAAGAGGGAAGATGGTGCAGAGTTCTGTTGGAGGTTCGGTGTTGCTGGAATAAAGCATTTTGGCCCTGGAGACTTGTTTGATCTCCCTGAAAAATACTCAGCAGCATCTTAGCTGTCAACCTGTTGCCTGGTACAGGGCAGCCGCTTGTCCACCGGCTGTGTTTATTCATGATCTTCAGCCACTGCCTTGGTCTCTGAAAGAGAAATCCCCGTCCAGGAGGTAGTTTGTTCTCCTGGACTAGAGTTAAAAAGAGAAGTGAATAATTAATAAAAAAAAAAAAAAATCCGATCGTTCCTGAACAGAAATTCATCTCAGGTTAGAGTTTTCTAGGAACTAAGATTCTGAGGCAGTGACAAATGGAGGAAATTGAACAGGTGAAACATTTTAGAGTAATTTGCATCTAGAATGGTTAGAGAAAAAGTCAGGGAGGGAGGAGGTAAGGTCAAGGGTCAGGTGGGGAAGGTCAGGTGGGCCTTTGGCCATGCCAGGGGTCTGGATTTCATTCAGGGTGTGGGACCTGGTGGACAGGGGACATCTGATCCATATTCCAGGAATTGGCAGAGCAGCATTTCTGAGACCACGTAGGTTTCTGGAGCCCCAGAGGGCTGCTTGTCTGTGGGTTCTAATTATTGTAACCCCATCTGTCATCCAGAAAGACCACTGATCACACAGGCCTTATAGCAAGCACCTGTTACTGCTCTCTGTTGAAGGACTTGACCCCCAAATGGCCCACTCCACCTGGCACAGGGCAGGAGGCTAAGCCCCAACAGCCCTTTGTTAATTTGTCTAGCTATGCTGCTGATAAGCAATTGCATGTACATTGCCTTTGGAATAGGGAACCCCAGTCTAACAGGTCTGTTTGGATTTGTCCAGATGAGGAAACTGAGGCCAGGAGAGCTCAGTGTCCTCAAATGGCCAATCCAGTGCCTGTTCCGTGGCTCCTGGAAGCTTCCAGAGGGTGGTTGGATTTTGTTCTGTCTCCAGCAAGACCTGTCAGGTGACTCTCTGTGCTTAGGGCTGGCTGAATGCCCAGCTTGGGTGGGTGCAGAGCAGATGAGGCGTTTGCATGCAAGGATGCTGGGGCAGCCCATGAAATGTGGTGTCTCCATGACACAGGAGCTGGCTCAGTGAGCTCCAGGGTTGGTTCCCATGGGTAAGGTAAGGAGGGCTCCCCCTGTGAGTGACATTTGCACTACTGTCTGCTGGGCAGTGAGGAATAGACTGGACAGGATGGAGATGGTGGTGGAGGCAAGGGAGCACACACAGGTGGCCAGTGGGGTCCAGGGTAAGGGCGCAGGATTAGGTCAGCTGGGGGAGCTAAGAGCCTGGGGCCAGCTGCTCCTGAGGACATGGAGGGAAGGGTGCTGAGATTTATTTTATCCTTATGGGCATGTCTGCTTGGGTGAGTCTGCTGGAACTCCCATGGGCACAGTCATAGCTGAGGAGATGTTAAACGGCAGAATCCTGTCACTTAATGATAACCATGGTCACCATCTGATTGATGGTGTTAGGTCAAATCATGCAATACTGCTGATACTCATCTGTTTCTTACCTGCAAAAAACATTTCTTATGGTTCAACCTAATATTTCCAGGCACTGTGCTTAGTGACATCTTGCGTTTATATGATACACCACCTATGTGTGCATGCAAAAATAGGACATATTACACATACAACTGGGATTCTTACATGTCATCCTCACAGCGGCCCTGTAAAGCCAGCCTTGTTATTCCCATTTTACAGAGGAGGAAACCAGGGCCCTCGGGAATAAATCACTGGCTGTGTTTACATTATTAATTGATGGCAGAGTCAGCATTTGCACCAAAGTCTGGTTAATCTCGAGACTTTTACCTTAACCGAAGCTACTGGGTCCATAAAACCCTAGCAATTGGAGGCTTCAGAGAGCCTGTACATAGAGGTTAGAACTTCACAGCCAGGCTGTCAGGGTTTGAATCTGCGTGACCCTGGGAAGGGATAGTTAATGAGCCTCTTCCTGCCTTAGTTAACGCATCATGAAGTAGCAATGAACACTGCATAGGTTGTGTGTGTGTGAGAGGATTAAATGAGCTGATGTGTAAAAATCCTTAGACCCGTGCTGGAACGGTGTGCTGTACGTAGCATGAGCTGTTATCGTCCCTGTTGTCATTGTCCCTGGCACCGTGCCTGTGGTTCACGGGTAAACAGGACACCTGTCAGAGCAGCCCAGCGCCAACGTCCAGCCTCCCGAGGTGCAGGTTACACCCAGACTTTTATCGAGGTCTGTCCTGGGAGGGTGAAATGAGGGGAACTTTGCCGCCTCTCACCGTCTGTTCTCTCCCACACCCCAGAGGTTCTACGTGGCCTCCTCCCGGCAGCTTAAGCGCCTCGAGTCGGTCAGCCGCTCCCCCGTGTACTCACACTTCAACGAGACCTTGCTGGGGGTCAGTGTCATCCGCGCCTTTGAGGAGCAGGAACGCTTTACCCGCCAGAGTGACCTGAAGGTGGACGAGAACCAGAAGGCCTATTACCCCAGCATTGTGGCCAACAGGTGGGCATGCGGGCTGTAGGGGGTTGCGGAAGCCCTCTGAGAGCCTTGTCCCACTGCCCCGTCCCTTCCTTGTGCCTTTGTCCTGGTTGTAAAGCCAAACTCAGGTGCTCTCAGAGACGATGGGCTGATGTGGGGACAGGCGGGGTCAGACCAGCTATCACAGCAGACAGGGGCATGGTGACCATGCAGCCCTAGGGCATTTCAGTGCAGGAACAGAGTCCTTCTGGAGTCAGAAAACCATTAAGGGGCTGTCCTTTAACTCTCATCCCGGTGTTGCAAAGTCTGTAGCAATAGACTCTGCTACTGAGTATTTCTGTATCCTAGTTCTTGGCAGGGGGAGGTCAGGCGCACCCCTGAGGTGTGGTGCAGTTGATCACCATGTGAGATCGCCATCTTGTGGATTAAACACGAATAACTTTGATCCAGAAAGGGGCAGAAGTTTGCTAATTATTTGCTGAATTTAGGGAAGCATCTGACTTATCACTAAAATAGCATCCTGCTTATTACCCATTTGCATCCTGATATACGCCTTTGAAAAAGTAACAGTGCCCTGGAAGTGACCATGACCAGTATAATCCCACAGTGAATGGCTGGGTGGACAGTGCCTGACTTCCTAGAGGCCTTGGCTTCCCTTGCAGAATGTTTTGGGGGTTTGTTACTGTTGACTGTGTCTGTCTGAGTATCTCACCCACGTGAAGATTAGTCAGGTAGATCCTCAAGGGCAGTTGTGGTAAGAGGATGGTCTACCATTTCCCTAGAATGCTTTCAGGGGTGTCCACTGGGCTGCATGCAGATTATTTGAGGACTGTTTTGCCTTTCTGTGGTGTTAAATATCATAAAAAGTATGCACAGACTTTTTTTCCCTTCATCAGCTTTTGTTAGTATTGTGTGTTTAATGTGTGGCCCACGACAGATCCTCTTTTCCAGTGTTCAGCAGAAAAGAAAAAAGTTGGACACCTCTGAAATAGTCCTCTTAAAAATAGTCCTAGTGCTATATGATACTGTAGAAAAGTTAGCTTTCATCGCTTCTCAGCTTTTGGCTAAAAGTTAGCTTTAAACAAATACGGTATCTATTTATATCTTAAGAGGGAAAGGATACATTTTAAAGTTTCTTAATTAGGAGGAGTGTGGGTCTGGGAACATCCCAGCTGGTTTGTTTCTCTCTCCCCTCCCAGATCCCTCTGGGGCCGAGTTTTACACTTGATCTTAGCCCCAAGTCTGAGAAGTGATTATGGTCACTTGAAATCAGTAGTGCCTCTTGACAAGTGATGACTTCTTAGCACTTCAAAAACTTCAAGAGTGTCTTTATAGAAAATAAATGTATTTAAGTGTGATAGGTATAGATGTATAAAGGCGTCATTGAGAAGGAATTGGTCCTTAAAAAGGCACACTTCAGATTCCTGGGAAGATTGCCTCTGGAGGAGCATGTTGTTTTTTTCACCCTTCTTCCCCCATAGCCTGGGACACGTATTTCAGATAAGCAGTGCCGAGAAGGACTCTCTGTGGAACTGCTGGGGAGTTTTTTCTGTTAGCAAAGGATTTCCCCCATCCCCATGAACTGGAGGCTGGGTCTCTGAAAGCTGACTCCGTGTTGTGTGTCTGTCTGTCCTTTGCCTCTGCGTCTGGGTGCAGGTGGCTGGCCATACGGCTGGAGTATGTTGGCAACTGCATCGTCCTGTTTGCTGCCCTGTTCTCGGTGATCTCCCGGCACAGTCTCAGAGCTGGCCTTGTGGGCCTTTCCGTGTCTTACTCATTGCAGGTAAGGGGGTCATGCTCAGCTGGGTTGTTGAAGTCTGTTAATAGGGAGGCCAATTGTCTGGTTTCCTTGCTTTGAATTCCTGCAGGAGTAGGGGAGAAGAAAGGGGAGGGGGATGGAGGTGTAAGGACAGAGCCTGCTGACCAGCTGGAGCAGCAGAGGAATTTGACATGTGGCGGGGATTTCCCCCCACCATCAGTGAAGGAGACTCCTTGGTGGCCCAAGAGGATGCTTCCAGCTACAAGGGAAATGCCTTTAAAACAGAATTTCCCTCTAAGCACTGCTTGAGCTGCATCTCACAAACTTTGATGCATTGTGTTTTCATATTATCATCTAGTTCAAAGTATTTTCTAATTTCCTTTCTGATTACTTGTGTGGCCCATGGGTTATTTGGAAAATGTGGTGCTTACGTAAGAGATGCAGCATGGCCAGTCATGGCTGTATATGGGGTTGTTGACCTCGCCACCTTCCTTATTTGAAATGTCTCATAATTCATACCTGTTGAAAATGAAGCAACACTTGCTTGCTCTAGAAATGCCACATGACTCTTTCACTGCAGATCACCGCGTACTTGAACTGGCTGGTTCGGATGTGGTCTGAGACGGAGACCAACATTGTGGCCGTGGAGAGACTCAAGGAGTATTCAGAGACAGAGAAGGAGGTAGGCCTTGGTCTCCCGTGCGTCTTTACCCTCAAGAGCTCTCTGAGCCATAGCTTGTACTCTCTGCCTCTGAGCGGGAAGGAAAGTTGGATACCCCACCAGATATAAGTCCCTCTTAGGCTTATCCAGTCTGTCTATAGCACCTACTTAGAACTACCTAGTTTTAGGATGAGAAGACAGTTTACAGTTACCCCAGCTTTCCCCAAGGTATGGTTATGGCATGCTGTGCCGGCGTTCAGACAGCATTTATCACATAATGAAGAATTTTTCCTCTTCTAATTCTTTCATATTTTTTGTTAATATCACAGGGAAAGTCTTAGTTTGGTGCTAGTGCGTCTTTAGCCCCACACTTAACAGAGAGTAAGATAAACAGCAGATAAGCTGATAAACAGCAGCCTTCAAGCACAGAGCCTTCAACAGGCAACCTCTCTCTAACAAAAGTCACCCATTATATATTTATATGAGGGACTCCTGTGATGGAAAATAATACTACTTTTCCATTTGTGATTGTAATAAATTTTCCTTTTAAATTAAGTTGAGAAATTAAGTACGAGTGAATTGATTAAAAGTGTTAAAAGCAAATAACAGGAGAATCAAAGACACAGATACTGCAGAAATCGTGATGTGACAAGGAACCCACCAATGTTTGGGAAACTCTGTAACCCGAGTCCCCATTTTGTAGTTGAAGAAAAAGGATGCCTGGGGAGGGACAATGGTTGATTTAGGTCACATGTGGCTCAGTGGAACAGCTGGGACCAGGATCCAAGCCTCCAGACGTTCATCCCACGTTGCTGCCAATAACTGCCTTATTATGCCCCCAACACCACTGCCGGTAATGGTAGTGGGGATAGTAATGACCACAGTAATGCTTGCTGACACCAGCATCCTCACTCCTACCAATAATAATGGGACACACATTGTGCCCTTGTACTGTGTCAGGCCCTGTCCTGAACATTTACCATGGAGTAATTCATTTCTCTTTATGCTTATGATTTAGATGCTATTATCCCCATTTTGTCGATGAAGAAACTTTGAGACAGAAGGGTAAAGGGACTTGCCCAAGATCATGGCTCGTATTGATAATTGGCAGACCTAGCATTTGTGTCTGTGCCATTGCCCCGTACTACCAAGAAGACACCCCTTGGGAGTGAGACCAAGGACTTGGCTAAATCTGTCCTGAGGGATTCACTGAGGTCACCTACGCCTAGTCCTTTAATATTCTGACAAGATGAACTGGTCTTGGGTGAACATTGTTCAGAATGGTGTGAGTGCCCCCCTGTGGAAACCAGGGTGCATTACACAAGGAGTTCCCCCCTGCCCCCAACATTGAACTTATTTACAGGGTATTTAGTTGGTTTTTTTTTTTTTTTTTTTCTGTGTGAGATAAAATCTTTTATTGATGGGTGTACAGAAATGGAAGGGCTTGGCATCCTCTTCTCTTGACAGTGGATTGGGGCCCAGCATGATGGCTCACACCTGTAGTCCTAGCACTGTAGGAGGCCGAGGTGGGTGGATTTC
>CAUYPK010068785.1:0-14307 GCA_963574355.1 Loris lydekkerianus
TATCACCTAACCCCAGTAAGAGTAGCCCACATAACAAAATCCCAAAACCAGAAATGTTGGGGTGGATGTGGAGGAAAGGGCACACTTCTACACTGCTGGTGGGAATGCCCACTAATACGTTCCTTCTGGAAGGATGTTTGGAGAATAATTAGAGACCTAAAAATAGACCTGCCATTGAATCTTATAATTCCTTTACCAGGTTTATACCCAGAAGACCAAAAGTCACAATATAACAAAGACATGTGTACCAGAATGTTTATTGCAGCCCAATTCATAATTGCTAAGTCATGGAAGAAGCCTAAGTGCCCATCAACCCACGAATGGACTAGCAAATGTGGTACATGTATACCATGGAATACTATGCAGCCTTAAAGAAACATGGAGACTTTACCTCTTTCATGTTTACATGGATGGAGCTGGAACATATTCTTCTTAGCAAAGTGTCTCAGGAATGGAAGAAAAAGTATCCAATGTACTTAGCCCTACTATGAAGCTAAATTATAGCTTTCACATGAAGGCTATAACCCAACTATACCACAAGATTATGGGGAAAAGGCCAAGGAAGGGGAAGGGAGGGTGGAAGTTTTGGTGGAGGGAGGGTAATGGGTGGGGCCACATCTATGGTGTATCTTAGAATGGGTACAGGTGATTGCACTAATGTACACAGCTATTATTTAACAATAAAAAAAGGAACTGAAATCATCCTTAAATTCTAAAAGATTTTTCTGCCCGTCTTGAAGAAGGAAACTGACATAGGGTGAAAAGAGGTCACAGGGAAATGACCTGAGTGTGGCCTCTAGTAGCTGAGAGCTGTGAAAGAAAGAAGAAAATGGGATCATCAGTCATGCACTGAATTCTGCCAACAACGACATGAGCTTGAAAAAGGACCCCAACATCCAGAAAGAAATGTACTGCAACTGACACCTTGATTAAGTCTTAGGAGACCTTGAGCAGAGGACCCAGGTAAGCCACACCTACCCTCCTCATTCAAAGAAGCTATGAGATAGTACAAACTTTTTGTTCTATACTGCTGAATTTTGGCAATTTGTTACTTCAATAGAAAAATGAATATACCAGAATTCATTGGTTAACTGGTCAGTGAACATCTATAGAATGGCTACTTTGTGTAGTAGCTATGCTTATTTACATACTTCTGGGAAAGGCCATTTAATATTTTTCAGTTTTATTCAGAAGGTGGGCAAAGGGTCCTTTAAAGTCTTGAAATGCTATGAATGTTAATTTGGCTGGGTTTCTCCATGGGCACAATAATTAATGGTACACTAGGACATCTTAGTTTCTATAGAAATATTATATAGATTTCTAAGTTTCTTTTAATAAAACACTTATAAAATAGTACATGATAATAATACGTGCTAATAAGAGATACATAGATAATGAGTGTTGAGGACCTACACATTCCAAGGCACTGAGAAAAATGTTTTATTATGAGTAGCTCATTTCATGTTCATAATAAAAATGTAAGGTTAGCCCTCTTGTTTTCTTTATCTTATACAACTTAGTTTTGTGAATTTTAAAGCTGGTGTTTTGACTCAGGTCTGTGGATTGTCATTTTGATTGTCATTTCTATAATCCAAAATTTGTGTGTGAATCTTCTCCAATACTAAATTTAATGGTGGATAGCTTGTATTAGTTTCCTTCTGAAGTATTGATATTTGTGATAACGTAAAAAAGGACGATAAGGGACCAAATAGAAACTCCTAGGGATAACTCTGGTTGAACACCTAATTCAACAATGATCCATGTAAGTAAGCACCTTCAGGAGAACCCAAACTCAGGTGAGTGATCATACATATTATCTGGTTTTAATATTATATCAAGGGAAGAGAACGGAAGAGGAAAAAATACAGTCTTGCTTTGCTACACCACCCCTCCCTCATCTCCTAGCAATGTCACACCAGCATGCTGTGTTAAGAGAGAATCTGTGTGCCCAGGGGAGGAAGAGTGGAGTGATGGTGGGGCGTTGATTTGAAACTCAGGGATACTGTGCCACAGGGGAAAACAGCACTAGGAGAAATAATGCCAGCATTCACAGAGAAAGTATTTTGACCAGCCTGGCCAGAGGAAAATCTGCTTCAAAGCCTAAGTTCCATAAGCCCCACAAAGAACAGACTGAGGCATAAACTAAATTTGTAAGTCAGCCAGGCCACAAAACCTGTAGTCACTGGGCAATTCTGGTGGCTTTGCTGGCATGAAGCCAATGGACTTTGGGTGCACATAACCCAGCGAGACACTAGTAGCTGTAGCCAAAACACTGTCTGTGTTACCCCTTCCCCAGCCAAAGGAAGTGTGGCTCAAGGAAATTCAGAGGACTTTGTTTTCTAACTTGGATACCAACTCAGTCACAGTAAAGTAAATTATTAAGCAGACTCCCGAGGCCTCTCAGTCTAGGGCTCAGTTTCTACACATGTCAGTACTAATCCTAGTCTGGAAGGAAAAATGCTACCTTGAAGGGAAGCATCCGGTCCTGGAAGGATTCATGATCTGCCTCCTAAAGATCCTTTGGTTTTTGAATAAACATCAGAGGTAACCTGGCAACAGCTGGGTTTGGGTGAGACTGGACTGGTTTCAAGTACAACCTGGTGCTAGTGGTCATGAGGTGGATCCCCTGGTACTCTTCCCCCCAACTCCAGCAGCCAAGCACAGAGTGAGAGAAGGGAATGAGACTTTGCCTAATAATACAGGGAATTCTCCTGTATCTTACATAAGTCCACCGAGGTAGTGCCATTTGGTGTATGCAGGATAGCAAAAGAAACAATCAATAAATTGAAGAGACCACCCACAGAATTTGAAAAAAATATTTGCACACCATCCATCTGACCAGGGATTAATAATTATATAAGGAGCTTCAAAGATCAGTAGGAAAGAATCAGATAATCTGATTAAAAATGGGCAAAGGATGTGGACATTTCTCAAAAGAAGAAATACAAGCGGTAAACAACTCTATGAAAAACTGTTCAACATCATCAGTTATCAGAGAAATGCAAGTGAAAACTACTTGGATATTATCTCATCCCAGTGAATTTTTTTTTTTTTTTTTTTTTTTTATCAAAAAGACAGGCAATGATAAATGATGGTGAGGATGTGGAGAAAGGGGAACCCTTGCTCCTCATTCTAGTTGGTAGGTGTAAATTTTCATAATTACTATGGAAAACAGTATGGTGGTTCCTCAAAATATTAAAAAACAAACTACTATATGACCATGCAATCCCACTGCTGGTTATATATCCGAAGGGTGGTAATTTAATCTTTTGAAAAGTTATTTTCACTTTTGTGTTTATTGTAGTACTATTCACAATAGCCAAGATACAGAATTAATGTAAGTGTTTATTAGTGGATGAATGGATAAAGAATTTGTGGTACATACACACAACAAAATATTACACCATAAAAAGGTAGAATCCTCCCATTTGCAACAATGCAGAAAAAGCGAGAGAATATATGTTAAGTGAAATAAGCCAGGCATAGAAAGACAAATCTTGCATGTTCTCACTCTTATGTGAAAGCTAAATATTAAAGACAATTGATCTTATGGAGATGGAGAGTAGAATGACAGTGAAGTAGAGTCTGGAAGGATAGCAGGAAGTGGGGGAGAAAGCAGGTATGGTTAATGGATGCAAAAATGTAGTTAGATACAATGAACAATATTTGATAGCAGAACAAAGTGACTATTATCAACAATAAATTAAGGTATACAGTAAACTAACTTAGAGTGAAATTGGAATGTTCCTAACACAAAGAAATGTTAAATGCCTAAAGTGAGAAATACCCTAATCATCCTGATTTGATTAATTAAAAGGCAATACCTGGCCTTAATAAGGAGATAGATAGAGAGAGAGAGAGAGAGAGAGAGAGAGAGAGAGAGAGAGAGAGAGAGAGAAAGAGAAAGAGAAAAAACACAACCACCTGGCAATAGTAGAATAAATAAGATTTCAGAAGATGTGATTGGACCAAAGCAGAACAAAGCAGTTCTCTCCAAGTACCAGATGGTCTCAGGAGAAGTCTATTGAGGAGTAGGAGGAGGAACTGGCTTTGCTATTAGAAAGAAATGAATATCAAAGAGCAGAGGAAAAGGTAAGAGTGACAGAGTGTTTGTAAGGTGCAGCAAGAAAAGAGGTTGGGAAGCAGTGAAGACCAGGAAACCAAGTCTTTTATATTCTACTAAATATAACCTGTTATAATCTGTTGAGTAGGCAGTGGAAACCAATGAAGGAGTGTGATCAGATTGTTTTTTAAACATATTTTGAATAAAAATATAGAAAATGGTTGGAGGAAAAGAGGAAGTTTGAAGCAAGGAGAAAATTTATTAGACTCTCCCAGTAATAGTCTTAAGCAAGAAAAAATATGGTGGTTTTAACTAAGACAGTGGCAATAATGATATAGATGGAAAGAAGATGATAGAGGCGTTGGAGAGGTATTTAAGAAGTGGACTTAGCGGATATCTGCATGTTGGGTGGGGATTTTGAAGTTGAAGTAGGTTTTTGGCATTGTCGAGACCAGTTAATTATCACTCACATAATGGGGGAAATTGGGTTGGGCTGGAGGGGCGAGGAGGATTTATTATTTACTTTGAGATATATTTTATTTCAGCTGTAGTCAGGTCTAGTAGACAGTTAGGTATATAGCATCTGTGGCATCAGAGAAGGGTCTGGCTGGAGACAAAGATTTAGGAGTTAGGGATTTGGTTGATGCTATGAGCGTGGATGAAATCACTCTGAGAGAGCCTGCAGAATGACATAAAGGGCACAAAGAACAATCCTGGAGAAGATAAACACTTCAAGGGAAAGTGGTGGAAAAGTAGTTGAATATGTAAACCCAGTCCAGCCATCTGAAACACAGTGGAGTTATGAGAATCAGGGCAAAGCCACATGAGAAAATTTCAAAGGGTAAGGAATAGTAAACTTTAGCATATGCTGCAGGGAGTTTAAGATGGGGAGTAAGGCTGTCCATGGGTTTGAATGGGGACACATTTGTCATTTCCATTTTTGGTTCCAGTCACCACTCTCCTTTGCCATTTTAGTACCCTGATTTTGTTCTGAGAGAACTTGATATTCCCAAGTTCTAGTTCATATGTGTTGTTAAAGCTGAATCTGCCCCCAAATCCAGGGGTGAGGCATGTGACTTAAAGCTAACAATAAGTTCTAGCCTCCTGATCAGTGATTGGTTCAGGAAAGGTACATAACACAGGTTTGGCTAATCAATAAGATAAAATTTGCTGGACTTTTCTTTTTTTAACTCTAAGAAAAGAAGTTTTCTCTTTCTAGCTAGGTACATAATAGAATGGGAGCTGGAGCCGCCTCTGCCATATTGTGACCATGGGATGGATCCACCTGGGGATGGAGTCCACGCTGAAGAAACTCACATTAAAAAATTGAAGGAAACCACAATCTGACTTGAGTTTGGCTCAAGCCCATACTGTTTAGTTACAGGATCTGATATATTGATGTATTCCTTTTGAACTCCTGAAGCAGGGCAGGGGTGTTGGTTCCATTAGTGTAAGTATATCTTTAATGTGCTGATTTTACATTTCTCTAAGAAACTGGGAAATATATTTTGTTTATTCATTAAAGAAATATACTGAAAATCTATGTGCCCAGCACATTTTTAAGCACTAGAGATAGAGATTACAGCAGTAAGTGACACAATACCTTTATCTCCTTGGGAAATGCATTTTAAAGGGAGATCAGTTTAAGTAAATACACATGGACACACACACACACACACACACACACGCATCCCATAATTCAAATAGTAATAAATCCCATAAGAAAATAAGATTTAAAATGTAGTGTGATTGTATGTCTATTTAAGGTGGAAAAGATAGGAAGGTCAGGGGAGAGAATTGGCTTCACATCCTTTCAGTGAAAGGAAACATTTAATTAGAAAATCTAAAGGCTTGAAATTCACTCAACAATCCCTTGATCTTAGGGCTTTCTCTTACTTGTTTTGTATCCCATACTGCCAGGAAAATTTGAAATAGCATTAGTGTTTCTCTTTGAGAAACTTAGATTCAACTTAAAAAAAAAATTAACTTTACAGTAAGAATTGCATCTAAAGAAATAGCACCTGAAAGACTTGGTCGAGGTCATTCTGGGTTTTATGAACTTGGGTGGTGAATACAATATTAATTTCAAAAGGGAGATCACCTGAATTGGACAGACTTTGGAATGATATGCTCTGTGAAAGGTGAATATTCAAACACAGGCTTCATTTGTTGCTTTTGAACATGCTTCTTTAAAGCTAGGTTAAAGAGGATGGCCTGCCAGAGGATTACAAGCGAAAGGCTGTCTTGGCAAGCGAACAGACCCTAAACTGTGTCCCTTTCATCCATCTTTAAAATTAAAGTGAGGTTCAGCAGATACCTTGAGGAAAGATATAAAATTGCAGATTGTGCAGTTTTGTTGTGCCTGCAATTTCCCAATGTTGCTAGTGAGAAGCTGAGAAGGTTCTCAAAAGCCTTTGTGCTTGGCACCTGCAGAAATCTAATTTCTGATGAATAGGGCCCTAATTGGGTCAATTATTCTATTATACTACACAAGAGTACTTCAAACTGCTGCTTCAGTAAAGAGAGGCGCTTCAGTCTCCCCATTGGTGTTCTCCAATTTGAACAGAACTCAGAATCTCACATTAACTTTTCCTTTTCCAGCGTAAATTTTGTCTTTCTACTCTTAGTTTATCATATATGAGTCAACTGCTAAATTAAAATAAACCACTTTTTCACCTCTAAAACCCTAGGTAAGATAACAAAGGATATATATATTTTTTGACTCCTTTAAAAATTGTTTCTCATACATTTGCCAGTACATGAAGCAACTATTTTACTGTATCTTGTTTGAAGGAAGTAATGTTTTGATTCATCATTATCTATAGGGTCAGAAGCACACAGAGGAAGAAAGAAGAGTTTGCATTTTATCTGTGGATTATATTATACTTTTGCACACATGTAAGGGTCTAATTTCAATTTTATTTTCTTATTATTTTAAAGGATCACACCAGTTTCTTTTTCATAATCACACATAGCTTGTAAGTTAGGAAAATACAATTTTGAAGCTGACACATAATGACACTTACAGACTCATTATTTTAATAAAATTTATTTCTTAGATATTTCCTTTAGGCTAAATATTCTAATTTGTAACTAAAACAGGAACTTCTTTAATTAGTATGAGTGCTTTCACTCATGAATTGGTCTGTGGGAAGATGGAATTATGCCATTAAAGGCTATTTATTAAAACTGCTATGCTACTGGTAAATAACTTATACCCTGTGAAGAGGCTTTTACTTAGGATGGGGGGGTAGCAGAAAGGACATTGTCTTAGCTTTTTTAAGAGGCCAAGAGGCTTTTTTTTTTTATTTTTTTAAATTAAATCATAGCTGTGTACATTGATATGATCATGGGGCATGATCATAGACTGTTTGACACATTTTCATCACACTGGTTAACATAGCCTTCCTGGTATTTTCTTAGCTATTGTCTTAAGACATTTACATTCCACATTTACTAAGTTTCACATATACCCTTGTAAGATGTATTGCAGGTGTAATCCCACAAATTCCGCTCCCTCTTCTCCCTTTTCCCCTTCCCCTTATTCTTAGGTTGTAACTAGGTTATAGCTTTCATGTGAAAGCCCTAAATTAGTTTCCTAGTAGGGCTGAGTACACTGGGTACTTTTTCTTCCATTCTTGAGATACTTTACTAAGAAGAATATTTTCCAGCTCCATCCATGTAAACATGAAAGAGGTAAAGTCTTCATCTTTCTTTAAGGCTGCATAATATTCCATGGTGTACATATACCACAATTTATTAATCCATTTGTGGATCGATGGGCACTTGAGCTTTTTCCATGACTTAGCAATTATGAATAGGGCTGCAATAAACATTCTGGTACAAATATTTTTGTTATGATGTGATTTTTGGTCTTCTGGGTATATGCCTAGTAGGGGAATTATAGGATTGAATGGTAGATCTATTTTTAGATCTCCAAAGTGTTCTCCAAACATCTTTCCAAAAGGAATGTATTAATTTACATTCCCACCAGCAGTGTAGAAGTGTTCCCTGTTCTCCACATCCACACCAACATCTCTGGTCTCGGGATTTTGTGATATGGGCTAATCTTACTGGAGATAGATGATATCTCAAAGTAGTTTTGATTGCATTTCTCTGATGATTAAAGATGAGGAGCATTTTTACTTATGTGTGTAGGCCATGCACCTGTCTTCTTCAGAGAAGCTTCTCTTCAAGTCCCTTGCCCAGCCTGCGAAAGTTGTTGCTTTTCTAAGTACTTCACATGACAGTTCATATATATGAATGTCACTTGTATCTCTCTATACCTGTGGGGCTTATTCATTACATATGACAAAAATGAAATTTTAATTTTACCACACTAAATACTAAGGGAAGTGACAAAAAGCCCTGGGCGGCGCCTGTGGCTCAGTGGGTAGGGTGCCAGCTCCATATACCGAGGGTGGTGGGTTCAAACCCAGCCCCAGGTAAACTGCAACAACAACAAAAAAATTGCCAGGCTTTCTGGCAGGTGCCTATTGTCCCAGCTACTCAGGAGGCTGAGGCAAGAGAATTACCTAGGGCAGGTCATGTGTACCTCAGCAGGGAAGGACGCATTGAGGTTGGCATACCCATCAAGGACAGTGACTACCATGGCTTCCAGTGCTTTGGCCAAAACTCAGATGCGTGGTCTCTTGGCCAGGCGCCTGCGGATTCATATTGTTGGAGCATTTGCTGTCTCCCTGGGGGTTGCAGCTTTCTATAAGTATGCTGTGGCTGAACCAAGAAAGAAGAAATATGCATATTTCTACAGAAATTATGATTCTATGAAAGATTTTGAGGAGATAAGGAAGGCTGGTGTCTTTCAGAGCATAAAGTGATTTTGGAATATAAAGAATTTCTTTGGGCTGATTTACATAGACGTTTGTCACTGACCTGTGTTCCTGAGCTATGAATATGAGTGATAAATGAACTATTAATAAATAAAAAAAAATACTCAGTTGAACTTCCAGGTGACTGCAAGTTTGTAGATTCTTGTGAGTTTACTTAATTGATCAGAAAAGTTAAAAAGTGGAGTTTTTGTATCTGCTGCTACTCCTATTATTGCTGGTCTTGAATAAGCCACTTCACTTATCCTTTTTCCCTCTAATTTTGTTCCCATTAATAAACACAAAACTTCCTGGAAGGTGATCAGAACTAAATACTTCACATTCTTCTATGAGGAAATTCTCTGGTGAGGTAACAACTCACTCAGATGACTCCAAACTTAACTCTCAGATATACAATTGTCAAGTTAGAAAATATTAAAAAATAAAAGCCTTAGAGGGCTTATGCATTTACGGTTATATGCATTACTATTAAGAGGGTCCCTACTTCTTCTACTCAGAGCCTATTTGCTTTTTCTCAAAGCACATTTCCAATAGTGTTTTTTTAAATTCACCTCACAATAGACTGTTAGCGTGGGAAAGATGGAACACTGACTACAACTGATTACCTGAAAGAAAGTTTAAGACCTCAAAGAAGAAGTGCTGAATACTTTTAAAAACAAAAGGCAGATGGAAGGAACCTTAAATGTGTGAGCAAACTTTCCTTTTCAGCACAAAAGGTCTTGAATTCATCAATATAAATGACAATTGTGGACCATTAATGCTTAAAATGAAGTGAAATTATTCTGATTGCTCTGTGTTTGGAAAGTCAAGTGAGTAGGTAATAATTTTTATAAAGATTTTGATTTAAAATAGAAAATTTTAGCACTTAAAGGAATAAGCTTTAATTGATTGTGAAGTATATAAGTAGAATTCCTCATTCCTTAAGAACGTTCGATAAACAAAGTGTTTCAATAGGAAAAACTAATAACACTTAGTTTTACATGTCATTCCAATGGATGCCCTCCAGTTAAACTTCAGACTGTAAGGGGTGGTTGATTCAGTACTGATTGCAGGAAAGATTATCATCTAATAAATAATTCAGTTTACATCTTTTTCCTCTCTGATTTTCTATCCAAAGAGAATTAAGGCCTGATTTTACTTAGTCTATGAAATCCCAGTCCTGAGGAGCCTGGCTAAAAGATGTGAGTTCTAGATCAGATGTTAGACTATAATTTTAGACTTGGGTCAGGTTGTCTGTCTTTTCATTAAGAATTGACAAGCCAGCCACAGTGGCTCATGCCTATAATCCTAGTATTGTGTGAGGATTGCTTGAATTTAGGAGTTTGAGACCAGCCTGAACCAAGAGTGAGACTCCATCTTTATCAA
Organism: Loris lydekkerianus; assembly: GCA_963574355.1. Classification (NCBI taxonomy): domain Eukaryota; kingdom Metazoa; phylum Chordata; class Mammalia; order Primates; family Lorisidae; genus Loris; species Loris lydekkerianus. Next base: position 10,276 of record CAUYPK010068785.1, read on the forward strand.
AAATAGAAAAAAATTATCTAGGCCTGATGGTGCAAGCCTGTAGTCCCAGTTACTCAGGAAGCTGAAGCAGGAGGATGACCTGAGCCCAGGGGGTTGAGGTTGATGATACCACTCTGCCTAAAAAACAAAAAAGAAGAAGGAGGCATTTTGATGTTTTACAAAAAATATCTGGGAAATGCAAATTAAGAACTGACCACAAAGATTACATGGAAAGTTACACTAGAAGTACACAGAGCGCATCAGACTACTATTGGTCCTGGTCCAAAAAAATATGACAAAAAGAATATCTGGGTTTCTCTGGAGAATACAACAGTAAAGAAACAAGATCAGAAGAATGTGGTTATTCCATAACCATGCAAACAGCAAAAGAATTAATGTGAAGGGAAATACAGTCTCAGAAATGAAATTCCAACATCAAGATTTCATTTGGCTTAGTTTAATTGCAAGGATAACTGATGGATGGTTCCAAAATTGATTCTTATATTTGATATTGCAAAAACTTAGAAAAATTTGATCTAAGATGTAACTAAAAGGAAAAAAATGGTTGGGTGTGATGATACACACCTGTAATCCTAGCATTTTGGGAGGCCAAGGCTAGGGGATCACTTGAAGCTATCCATGAGTTCAAGACCAACCTGGGCAATACAGAAAAAAAATTAAATTAAATTAAATTAAAAATTAGCTGGACAGGGTAGTGTGGGCCTGTAATGATAGTTATGGGTGTAGAGGTGGTAATAGGTGATGTTAGGATCACTTAAGTCCATGAGTTTGAGGTTACATTGACCTATGATCACAACATTGCACACCAATCTGAATAATAGAGCAAGATTCTCTCTCTTAAAAAAAGAAGGTCATATCTTTCCCTTGAGTAATAATCACAAAGTTATATCAATAGGTTGGTAATGCCAAAGCTTCCCTTGCCTTGTGAAAGGATGGTACAAATCTAATCGCTTGGGGAAAAAAAAAATTTGGTGGGGGTGCTTTTCCACAATTAGATGATATCTATTTCAAAACACACTTGAAATATCTTCTTTCTCCAGTATCTACCTCTGAGTTTATTTTCCTGCATTGTCAACTGGGGGTATCACATTTGTTGAGCAGCAGCCCTGGTCTAAGTGCTTACCTAAGTTACCTTGCCAAATATTCACAATAATCCAATGAATCAGGCCAGGTGAGGTGGCTCACACCTGTAATCCTGGCACTTTAGGAGGCCAAGGAGGTTGGATTGCCTGAGCTCAGGAGTTGGACACCAGCCTGAGCAAGAGCAAGACCTCATCTACAAAAATAGCCAGGCGTTGTGGCAGGCACCTATAGTCTCTGCTGCTTAGGAGGCAAGAGAATTGCTTGTGCCCAAGAGTTTGAGGTTGCTGTGAGCTGTGACACCATGGCACTCTACCAGTGGTGACTAAGTGAGACTGTCTCAAAAAGAAAAAAAAAAAAATCCAATGAAGAAGGCATTTATCTTCTTTTCTGGACAAGGAAGCTTAAAGAGATAAGATACTTTGCCCTTGAATTGAGTAGTGAAATCAGTGATGGAGCTACTCAATCAAACTCAGGTCTGTTTTTCTAAAGCTGATGCTGCTCCTATTCACCTGCGTAAAGGAATAAGATTCCATTTGTTTATACTGGCTGATTTGTTCTAAGGTCTTTAGGCATCTATAAATTTATGGACTATGTTTTGAAATTCTTAAGTGTCAGAACTTTTGGGCAGGAGTCGTGGCTCATGCCTGTAATCCTAGCACTCTGGGAGGTTGATGAAGTAGATTGCTTGGGCTCAGGAGTTCAAGACCAACCTGAGAAAAAGTGAGACCTCTCTCTGTCTTTATTAAAAATAGTAAAATTAGCCAGCTGTGGTGGTGGGCACTTGTAGTCCCAGCTACTTGGCTACTTGGGAGGCTAAGGCAAGAGGATTGCTTAAGCCCAAGAGTTGGAGGTTGCTGTGACCTGTGATCACACCATGGCACCTCTACCCAGGGCCACAGAGTGAGACTCTGTCTCTAAAAAAATAAATAAATAAACTTTTCAAAGTATGAGTGTATATCAAGCTAGAAACTGAGTCAGGTTTCTGCATTTCATTTGTTATTACTGAGTTGTTTAAAATGAAGTCAGAGCTGCCAGATGAATATAAGTATAAGCTAAGAAACGAGACCGTGTTCTTTCTTCAAGTCAAAGAGAAGAAGGAATAGTTCTATGTAACTGGACTAGGGGCCAGTATTTTGTTCCAACAGAAAAAGGATTTGGAGCCTTTTGTTGTAGTGTACTTTCTACCCTTTGTTTAGAGGTTTGAGAAATTCTGAGAGGTACAATAAGGTAATAACACAAAGTTTAGGTTTGTGAAAAAGAAAATTAGGAAGCACTTAGCCCATGGTATCGCATTTCCCTTTTTCAAAAAGAAAATCTACATTCCCCATGGTTTCTTTTCAGATATAGTGTTCGTTCATTAAATGAGCTAACATTTTAACTATTCATACTTCAAAAATAAAGAGGGCTATCATTCACTTCCCACTTCTTCCTCCTCCCAGCATGCGGTGGGGCTGGACTTGGCGGCAAACAATAACTTAAAACTTTTATTTAATATAATTTTCATATTTTAAAAAATTACATGATGCTAAAACCTCAACACTCAGGCATAAACACATGAAAAAATAAATTTTAGAAGGACTCCTTTGAAATAAGAGAATTTCTGGCTTGGCTGGCTTCAGGGCTCAAGGTTTCCATGTAATCTGTGGAGAATCCAGCCAATGGTAGACGTTTCCTGTTTATATCTTTCTAAATGAAAGTGAACAGTGTCTTAATTGCCAGGATGAGATAACTTACATATCTTGGTGTTCAAATATGCATCTTGTACTTGAGCATTGCAGAACTACTTTTCTCTGGAAAATATAACTGAAGACATTAAGTAATGACCCCCTCTCTAGTCCTTCTACCTTTTTCCTTAAAGGAAAAAGAGAGAAGGTAGGATTAAAATACAGGGCCTATAAACTCAATAGACAATTTTAGTAGCCACTTCTGAGGTGACTTTCTAGAAGAATACAGCTAAGGAGCTGCCAGTTATAGAAACTGTTGGCTTGGTGCAAAAAGGAGCTCACTAGGTTTGCTGTCCAAGAGGCTCTGAGTGTTAGAGAGTTCCTCAGGTCAAAATACTCCCTCTCACTCAGAGTCAACGCCAGAGCTCGTAGAATGGCTGGCAAGGCCCTGCCCTGAGCACCAAACCTCACTCCTACTAGTTTCTCCATCAATTCCTCCATTTCAGCCATACCGGCCTTGTTTTTCCTTAAATTGGCCAGGCCAACCGCCCTCAGGGCCTTGCCATTCACATGCTCTTTTCTTTCCACACTTAGCCATGCTCCCCTCACTTCCTCAAGTTGTCACCTTCTCAAAGAGTCCTTAGGAAGCAGGAGTCTCCTCTTCCCTTTTTAGTTCCTTCCATTGCGCTTATGACCTATTACATCCCACGCTTACCTTGGTTATTATCTATTTCCCCTTCTCTGGAATGCAAGTTTCATGAGGTCAGGATTTTTTTCTACTTTGTTTTGTTCACTGCTGTATCTCCATTGTTTAGAATAGTGCTTGGTACATAGTAGGTGTTTAACAAGTATTTGTAGAAAGGGTGAAGAGGATACTAAACACTGACAGTGGGGACTATACCAGCATGTCATGGCAGTTGTGTAATTACTCTCAATGGTCTTCTCAAAATCAAACAGGTCACTCGAAAAGATCTAGCAGACTAAATTTGTTATGAAAGTAGAGATGATATTCCTCTAGAAAAACCATGATTTACATTTTCACCAGGGTCTGACACTGAAACCTCCTATGGAAATCATAGTCATAAGCCATTGAGTTAATACTTACAAACATCCGTTAGGTGATTTTGGTTCACAGAGAAAATAAAGAAGTGTTCCCTTTTCTCCACATCCACGCCAACATCTCTGGTCTTGAGATTTTGTGATATAGGCTAGTCTCACTGGAGTTAGATGATATCTCAAAGTAGTTTTGATTTGCATTTCTCTGATGATTAAAGATGATGAGCAT
>CAUYPK010068788.1:0-35995 GCA_963574355.1 Loris lydekkerianus
CACACCCAAACACAAAAAAAAAAAAAAAAAAAAAAAAAAAAAAAAAGGGAGAGGAGACTGAATAACAATAGTATCTACATATGAAAAGTTATTTAGAAAATTAAAAGAGATATAATTATATAAACTGCTTTGTATAACTGCCACATATGTAGTGGTTATTATTGTTACTAGTAATAATTAGGAAGTAAATTACTACTACTACTAATAATTTATAGGTTTTTTTTACATATCAAGGATATTCTTTGTCTATAAGATACTTTCCAATATTTTCTATTTTTCATTTTTAGATCAGCTTAGTTTATGATATAAATTTGTATTTATAAATCTCATGTAAAGTCTATATTTTTATTATTTTTTTCTTGTCTCTTATTATTCTTAGAACTTTCTTCTTCTTGTATTATATAAGTAACCTGCATTTTCTTCTAATATTTTTATTTTTTACATTTATATTATTAATACAAATATAATTTATTTGTGTGTATGTCACAGAGCAGAGAATTTACTTCCCCTCCAAAATGGTTAACTAGCCAATCTCTCCAATTACTGTAAACAGCATATTATCTACAATTTCAAATGTTGCTTTGCATCACATTCAATTCTAATTATAAATGCTCATGATAAAACACTTTTTTAAATAACTAAAGAAGATTATACAAGTGTCCATTACATTGTTTCTAATAATGAATAATTACAACCTCCTTAATATTCACTAGTAAAAACATCGTCAAGTAAATTATGTTGTACCCATTAAATACAAAATGTAAGTGCACATATACTTACATGAGAAGTCCACAACATATTGTTAAGCATAAAATAAAGCAAACAAAAAAGTTGAAAACCAATATTTTTAGTATTGTCCTGTTTTTATAAAAATTGAAATGAAAATTATAAATAAATATACAAATGCTTGCACATACATCTGGAAAATTTGGGGAGGACAGTCACCAAAATCTTAACTACATAACTTTATCTATAGTAGATAGGGTAAGACAGACATATAACATTTTTTCATTTTTATCACATATATTTCTATATTGTAGGGATGCCCCGCACATGTTATTTTTATATCCAGGAAATAAACAGGAGAAAAAAAAAAAGAAGCTTTACCTGCAATGGCTTCATACAGACCAGCTTTATACCCTAAATATTCATACTCTTCAAATCTCTGAGGTCCCTCACATAGGATTCGGCATTCCATATCTTCATTGAAATATTCTCTTAAAGCTTGTTCAAAATACTTGATGGCTACTTTGAAGTCATCGGCCTCATAATGTTTAATTCCGGCATTGTAACTCTCCTATAAGAAAAAAAAAATTCAAGAAAAACAAAAGCATTTTCAATGAGCAGGATGCAGGCAGAGTCTAAACTCCTGGAATGCAGAAGGATAAAGAAGACTTATACGGAAGATGAAGTGCAACTTTTGTGGCTTCAAATAATCACAAATGAGAGATGTCCTGAACAAGTAAAGTGCAGTGGGAGCAACAGATTTTGTTTTCTTCCTCAGTACACACAAGACAGTAACTTCTAATCTCTCTTCCTATAGGCAGGGCCAGATGAAAAGTGCAAGACAACACCTGTGGGTGGAAGTGACGTCAACTTCCAGGCCTTGCCCAATTAAGAAAACCATAGGTCTTCTATCTCTTATCTTTCTCTCTTATTCTCTTCTGCAATGACTTGGAAGTCACATGATGATGTTAAAAATCAGGGAAGAAAAGCTCCTTTAACATGTGACAAGCCACAGGACTAGGAACTGGAAAACCATAGAGTGACCGTTAGAAATTCACACGGGCTTCAAATCCCAGGTGTAAAAGAAAAGAATTGGAAAGGAATTGAGGCTACAGAGGATTACAGATATTTATATGATGTTTTAATTTTCACTACCTTACACTGATTTTCTAATTGTCATTTTCTCTCAATTTTTAAATGTTTGTTTAGTTTTTAATGTTAGTTTTTAAAATTTAATTAAAAATTTGAAAAATATTCTCCACATTTTGTCAGCTGTCATAATTATAATATTTGTTATCTGAGAACTCTGAAAGTGTAAACACGTTACTGGAAATTGAGAATGGATTTTAGAAATCTATTCATAGGAATTTGCCTTCAGTCACATGAAACTCAGGAGCACAGCTCCCTGTGGTAACGATTGGGGCAGGGGTTCCCAGAGCTCACCATGTGTGGTTTGGCTTCTCGATCTACCAGTTGGAACACGTCAACGCCAGCCATCGTCCTGTAATTCTCAATGTTCTGCTGCATTTCCATGTGCTCAGGGTTGGCCATGAAAAATGTGTGAGCTGCTTCCACTGCTTTCTCCAGCTGGTTAAGCTATGGAGAAACAAAAGGGTCCAAATGAAGGCAAATATTTCTAAACCAGACACAGAGAAATAAAGAGATTAGTCCAAGGTCTCAAAGCTTGAAAATGGCAAGTCAACATGCAGAAGAATGAAACTGAACCTCTTTCACTCGCCATATACAAAAACCAACTCAAAATGGATTGAAGACTTAAATGTATGACCCCAAACTATGACACTATTCAAAAAAAATACACAGGGGAAATACTTCGTAAAATTGGTCTGGGCAGAGTTTTGTTTTGTTTTGTTTTCTTTCTTTTTTTTATTTTTTTTGGATAAAACTTCATAAGCATAGGCATTAAAAGCAAAAAATAGACAAGTAAGGTTACATCAACGTAAATAGTTTCTGCACAGCAAAAAAAAAAAAAAAAAAAAAAATCAATGGAGTGAAGAGATAATCCTTAGAGTAGGGGAAAATATTTGCAAGCTATACATGTGGCAAGTGGTTAATATCCAAAATATACAAGGAACCCAACTGACTCAATACCAAAAATAAATAAATGAAATAATCCAATTTTCAAAATGGGCAAAAAACTTGAATAGATATTGAAAAAATGTTCTATACCACTAATCTTCAGTATAATGCAAATCAAACCTCAGTGATATCACCTTATTCCAGTTATAATGGTTATAATTAAAAAAAAAAGATAGTAATAGCTGTCATGACATGGAGGAAACGGAGTTCTTATACACTGTTGGTAAAAACGTAAATTGATTCAGCCATTATGAATTGTTATATGGAGATTCCTCAAAAAATTAAAAATGGAACTACCATATGATCCAGAAATCCTACTACTGAAATCTTACAAAGGAAATGAAGTCAGAATGTTGAAGACGAATTTGTACAACCATGTTTAGTAAAGTGTTATTCACAATAGCCAAAATAAGGCATTAACCTAAGTGTTCATCAATGAATGAATGAATGAGTAAAGAAAACTCAAGTACTCAACGGAATACTATCTAAACACAAAAACAATGAAATCCTGTCATCTGCACATCAGTAAACTGGAGGACATTGTGGTAAGTGAAATAAGCCAGGAGGAGAATGACAAAAAAGTTGATCTCATGGAAGTAGAGAGTAGACTAGTGATTATCAAGGGCAGGAGAGGGTGAGGTGAAAGGGGATGAACTGAGGCTGGTCAGGAGTACAAATTTACAGGTAAACAGGAGGAATAAGTTCTGGTTTTCTGTTGCAGGATGAACACAGTTAACAATTACATATTGTATATTTCAACATAGCTAGAAGAGAGGATTTTGAATGTTTTCACTACACAGAAACAATAAATGTTTGAGCTGATGGATTTGCTGACCACCCTGATTTGATCATTGTACATTGTACATCAAAACATTACACTGTATCTATAAATAGGCATAATTTTTATGCATCAATTAAAAATAGAACAGAATTTTAAACAAAGTTAAAAGGGTGAATTATTCCAATGCATTAAAGCTGCTCAACACAGCATATAAAATATTCTACCATACGTGTTTAAGGTATTGATTCTCTTAACTTACAATTTTGATTTCTGTTAATATAAAAGAAAGAAATTTTAATAACCACTGCATAGAAACTGTCAAACTCCTCCTAAACCTCTTAATACACTCTTCTCAATGTAATAAGCAATGATTCATTTTTAATAAAATGGTATTAATTTACTCAATTTAACACACTTTAAAATGTACTTTAGTCACAGAGAATATCTACAGACAGATCTATTTACCTCATATCAGAAAAATGAATATTCATATTAATAGTCTTTTTCATGGTAAAATTCAACATATGTTCAATTTATTTTAAATTTTAAAAAAAAGGAAAACTCATTGTTATTGAACATGGAAATGTAAGACCACAGAAAAGCATATAAGATTCAACTGGGTTTGCTTTTGACAATCTGTTGATTATTAAAAAACAGAAGGAGGTAGGGCATGGTGGCTCATGCCTGTTTTTATAGCACACTGGAAGGACACGGCAGCAGGATCACTTGAGATCAGGAGTTCAAGACTAGCCTGAGCAGAAAAGCAAGACCCTGTTTCTACAAAATATAGAAAAACTACCCGGGTGTGGCAGCACACATCTATAGTCCCACCTACTCAGGAGGCTAAGGCAGGAGGATCACTTGGGCCCAGGAGTTGAAGTTTGCAGTGAGCTACGATGATGGTACTGTACTCTCTAGCCTGGGTGACAGAGCAAGACTGTTACTCAAAAAACAAAACAAAACAAATAAACAAAAAGAAAAATAAAGACGTAGTAGGTACACAACTCCCTAGTAACTGTGGTCTGGCGATATATAAAGAATCAGCTCTTCAAACAATCCCGTTTATAACTGGGCAAGTGACAAGAACAGAACCTTCTCCGAAGAAGACAGAAAAAAGGCCAACAAACACATGAAAAAATAATCATTATCCTTAATTAGCAGAGAAATGCAAATCAAACTACCTTGACACTTCACCTAACCCCAGGGAGAATAGCAAAGTCTCAAGGCTTTACATTACAAAGTCTCAAGGCTGCAGATGCTGGCGTGGATGTGGAGAGAAGGGAACACTTTACACTGTTGGTGGAACTGGAAACTAATATTATACAGCTTCTATGGAAAGAACCATAGAGAATCCACAAAATATCTGACAATCCCACAAACCCATTACTAGGTATCTACCCAAAAGAAAAAAGAATCATTTTATCATAAGGACATTTGCACTAGATTTATCACAGCTAAATTCACAACCTCAAAGATGTGTAATCAACAGAAGTACCTACCAACACATGAATGGATTAATAAACTGTGCTATATGTACACCATGAAATAGTATTCAGCCATGAAAAAGATGGAGACTTTATGTCTTCTTTAGTAACCTAGATGGCTTGGAGAACATCCTACTTAGTGAAGTATCACAAGAATGGAAAAGGAAGTATCCAATGTACTCAATTCTAATATGAAACCAGATGAATACACACTCACACAAGAGAAAAACTCAAACTCAAGTGGGTTGGGGGGAGGAGGAGATAGAAGGAGGGAGGAGGATCGGTGTGTTCTCACCTAACAGGCACAACGTAAGGGTATATGGGTGAGGGACTCTATCTAACAAATGCAAACAATGAAACCTAATTTTCTGTACCTGCCTCATAATAATCGAAAATTAAAAAACGTAAAGAATAAATGTTACTACATAAAACATAAACTGCCCTGTTTTAAGACTTGGCATCCTTAACTTTGCCTAATAATAGTGCAACCTTCCCTTTTGTCACTTAATTTGCATATTCTTACTTTACACTGCTGGTGGGATTGGATTTTCCTTCCATTAAATCCTTCCTGAAATCCACACCACTTATATCTTTGTCCTCACTTTTGTGCTCCCGGAATTGTTTTGTCAAAATAACTAGTTTTAGATATGGCTTCTTTGCCAGTTTAAATTTTTTCAATTTCTTAGATGCCAAAACAGATAAATATCAATTATATGAACATCTACAGTGACAATTATACAGGTCTAGGAAAAAAAAAAAAAACAGTAAGTTCCAAACTACATGTGGATTCACATTTATTTCCAAGTGAACCTGGAAAAAGTCACTTGAACATGTGTGTTTCCCTTAAAAAAACATGCTCAGAATAACTGCTTATCACCATCCACTATATAGGATTTTGGAAAGATTAAATAGTGAAATTTATACAGATGTGCTGAAAACATCACTAAAGCACTAAAAAACTAAATAAATAATAGCATACAATTTATAAATGATCTGTTTCAAGGATGTGAATATGCTTTCATTAATTAAGAGTAGAGTTTATAGCCCCCATGAACACATAATTTATAAGGAGGTAGTAAGGACTTGTGGTTGGTAAGATCTGTCTCAAGGTAATAGCCAATTTGTAAGGTATGAGTAAAACATATTAGCACTGAAATACCCTGGGTCTGTAGCACCAGACATTAAAGTTGATGGAACACAAATATATATTTTTTGTCCTTCATTTTCCTGCCTTTATGCTGTCGCTCAGGCTACGTACTGAGTTACAGAACCTCTGTCCTTCTGGTTCTTCTTTCTCAAAATCATGTTCTAAAAGGCCAAGCTTATACCTGCCTTCTCTAAGACAGTGTTCCCAGTCCTATAGCTATCGTCAAGCACCACAGTGTCATCTTGTCCCTGTCTCTCCATGAGCACCTTCCATACTGTGCCTTATACTGTATGTTTCGTAGTATTTCTGCTTCTCCCAGCAGAAGTCTCTGGGGATAGGAACACTACCATTTACCTTTTTATTTTCTACCAATTTCACATATAAATGATGTTTCTGATGTGTGTAAGGAAAGAGAAAAAAAATTTGTAAGAAGCAAACAGTTTATACTTATCACATGTGCATGTGCCTCATAGGGTATAAGGTACTAAAAGTAGACAAGTTTATGGAAAGCATCTCTGAATGCGTCACTCACATTGAGAGCTTCCAACGTGGCTGCTGTGGTGATTGTGATACAATAGCTCTTGAAAACTGTCAGTCAGGGTTGATAAAGTGGCTGAAAGGGTTTTTATTCATTTGGTTCATTTGGTGCTTTCCTCCTTTATAATCTACTATTGAACTAGAGAACCATGAGAATGGCATGTGAGTTGTGTGCGTGCAGGAGATCAGAAAGCTGGCCTCCAAGGAGGAGTGTAGATGTTGAGGTGCAGCAATACCAGGGCTACTAGTTATGGTAAAACTTCTCTAGCAGCCAAAGGTCTCTTGATTCTGGAAGCCGAGGTTGCGCTCCAAGTCTGAGGCTTTGCAAAAACAAAGGTGGAGACATTCTTTCTGACCTTCTCCACATCCTCCCTAATCAGTGCTCATGTCGGACAAGTAGCTCCTGTGTACTCCTTCTCGTTTATGACAATAAATACGGACCACAGGTTTACTCGGGGGGGCTCCTCCCAGAGTCCCCCGACACTGACTTTGCATCAAGCCTCTTCATTCGTCCATTGTGTCAAACCCCCCTCATCTGGTGACCCCAAACCCCTTCACCCAAATTTAAGTATAAAGGAGATTCTATAAGTTAAGGTAAAAGTATAAAACTTGATGAACTGGTCTTGGCTTTCGAATTATTGTGAACTAGTTTAGGAAAGGAGAACAGTCTGCTAGAGTCTACAAAATAGATCACGGTTTTAACTGGAAGTTTGATACCTTTGTACTGCATTTTTAGAAATTAAATATGACAACCACAGTGATAGGTGTATGAAAAGTCCAAAGGAATGTGTGTATGCTACGTACAAGTCGTATTATTGGATGGAGATCGTTATAAGGTGGTGTATGTTTCAGCTAAGAAAGGGATCTACTCACTTCTCTGAAACAAACCAAAAGTAAACTGCATTGAAAGGTTTCAAACTGGACTTCCTTTAAGAACTAACTAAAGCAAAGCCCAAGAGAGGGTAAGTCTAATATGAAGGTAACTTTATACACTAGAAACATAAATTGTGAAATAAAGAACGAATGACAAAAGAATGATTTGACAAGAAGATGATACTGAACTTTTTAAGGGAGGTCACCGCCCCTGCTGAGATGTGAGAAAGCTGGTTAAAAAATGCCTTTCAAGAAGCCTCGGGTCATTTCAACTCAGGCTGTGAAGATCTAAGGCAAACACTGTCTCCTGCCAGCCCAGAAGCGCGATTTTACGTGGCAGCCATGCTGCCTGGAAAAAGAAATGAACACTAAGTCCGCACCCTGCCAGCATCCAGAAGTTACAGTGTCCTGGAACTGGGGAGCAAATGATGCTCTTCTGAAACAGAGGATGCATTTCTAAGGCACATGTTGCTCAAAAATCTTCAGTAGCCCTCCATGGACCACAAAAGAGATTCCAGACGCTCTGCCCATGACATTCAAGAACGCCAGGATTTATTTAACATTAAAAATAAATAAATTGAAAAAAAAAAAAAAAGAACTCCAGGATTTAACTCCAGCTTTTCTAGCATAACTCCCTCCTGTCTGTCACTACCTTTTCCCAGACAGACAGAACGTCCACAAGTTTTATAACTGACCATTCCTCTAGTCAAGAAAACACACATAGGTCCAGTATTCCAGTCATGGTCAAATTCCTTATTTTATTCACTTACTGATTCAGTAAATGCTTTTTTTTTTTAGCACTATAATAGTTAATGAGAATTCCTATGTGGTCAAGACAAAGGCCTTGATTTCTGGTTGTTTATATTCTCAATAAAGAGGACCAATCTCAAGTAAACAATTGATGAATGAAAGTAGCTTCAGGTGGTGCCAAGTACTATGATGAAATAAATGAACAAAGTTATGAGTACTGGCTGGGGTTGAGGTGGTGAAAAGACTCCTTTAGATAAATCAGTCAAGACAATCTCTGTGCGATGTAATTTTTGAGCTGAGACCTAAAAGTTGAGAATCTAGTCATGAACTGAAAAAGAGAAAGAACATTCTAGACAAAAGAAAATCTAGTGAAGGGCCTTGGAGGGGAAAAAGCCTTGACATGTCTTAAAAGCAGAGCACAGACTAAGGAGAGAGGTTTGAGAATTGGGAGGAGGACGAATCAAACAGAGGACATGGTGGAGTTTAAATGTCATTCTAAGTGCCAGAGGAAACCAATCATGAATTTTAAGGAGAGAGGTAACAAGATCTGATACACATTTTTCAATGCAAATTCAGATGTCAATGTGGAAAAAAGATCTTCATAGCAGGCAAGAAGGCACTGCCATAATTCAGATCAGAGATAACGCTTTTACTTTGCAAAATAAAAAGTAGGACACTAGTTTCATAAACCGTTTGACACATTTTCATCACACCGGTCTACATAGCCTTCCTGGCGTTTTTTTTAGTTGTTCTGCCAAGACATGTACATTCTACATTTACTAAGTTTCACATATATGAAACTGGTGTATGATGTCCCATTATCATATCGATGTGCACAGCTATGATAAAATAATAATTAAATAAATCAATAAAAAGAACCTAAAATTCCTTTTAATCTTATTGACATAGATGCAAACATTTTCTAAACAAAATGATGTTCTAAAAATTCTAGAAATATTGTGATTACCTCTCTCATTGTAATTTATGTATAAGTTTTCCCAAGAATGGATGGATAGAATGTTTGACATGAGATTTATTCTGTAAGAAGATCATCTAATGGTTCATTCAACTTATTAACAATATTTTAAAAATTGTATTGCTAAAAAAAGGCTATTGACAGAAATGTAATAATTCATGAAACACTATTAAATCAGATTTATTGGGAAAAAAAAAAAGTAGGACAGCCACAGGTCAGTCGTTCCTCTTTCCTTCCTTCCCCTCACATCTGCTATTTCTTTCTTTTCCTCTCTGTTCTGTCATTTTTTGTCAGTTCAGAAGGCAAACACAAAGCAGAAAAGCAAAAATTTCTAAAATTTCCAAACGTATTATAGAAAAAAATATACAAAAGTGCTTTCTTTTGGCTTAGGACAAATACAAAGTTCCAATATTTTGAGTATGAGATTGAGACCAGCATGTGACACACGTGCAGTTCAAGGGATGGGGCTAGTCCTAAAGCACATTAAGGTGTGTCAGGATCACTGTGTGTTTCTAAAATAGAGTATCTGGCGTGACTTTTTATCTTCTGAAGGCTTTTTAACAAGCAGAATAAACATTAAACCTAAGATCATCGATTTTTATTCTTCTTCTCAAACATCAACACTTTCAATAAAAAGGGAATTCCTTTTCTAGTTTCATCACCCTAAGTTTGGGAATTTATCCATTACATGTTGATGAAATGTTATAGTTTTTTTCTTTGCTTTTTAGTTAAGTTTCACAATATAGTACCTGTATAGATTTTTAATCCCCACTGACAAACAGGTAACCAGACACTGAAGATGTCCTGTTTCTAAGCCACATTAGATGTTTTAAGCTCTAGCTGGCAGTGGAAATACACTAACTGGAGAGAAAAGAAATGATCACATTACAACATGCACGCGGTACTGAGCACTAAAAATTCATGGCTGACATCATTAATCTTTCTTTTTTGAACCTGTAAGATATATATATGTGTATTTACATATATGTGTATATATTTATATAATGCAATACAAAATATATGACATCAGACATTTTTGCAACTACTTCATTACTTGATAAAGTCTCCAAATTCTCTTCAAATCATTGCCAACCAGAGTTAATTTTTTTTCACAGAACTAAAGAAGTGAGTAAACAAATACACTTTTACAATATCTTTAAAGAATATTCTTACATTTTTTTAAATCAAATTTTGAAACAAAATTTGGAAGCAGTTTGATCTACTGGATTAAACTAGATTCTATAAATTATAGTTTTTCCATATAAAGACCAAGCTGTTCAATGAGAATTCAATCTTGCTTCAGGAAGTTCCTAAATATTTCCATATAATGAAATCAATGCAGTCAAAAAATAGCCATAAGAAACAACAAAACAACTTTGCACTTTATTTCAAAATTGCTAATGTTGTGCCATTCTTTATGCTAATATAACTTGTAGAAAGACCCATACTTTTTCATGTTCATTATTTTCATAATTCTGTTACAGGAAATAATAGTTTGTTTCTCTTGACAAATTTATAAAATTAATTTTTGCATACATTGAGAGCTCCCTAAAAATTATATTGTCCTTTTTGCTTTGACTTTTAGGAAGCTCAGAGCTGAACGTATTCTCATTTATAGTAACTATTTGGTGATAAGTTTCTAGTACAAGTATGTCAAACTGAAGCTGGTCTAGTTCCCTTTTTTCTTTACCTATTTTTGATCTATTCCAATTTCAAAAATCTACACCAACAGTTGCGTTAGCAGGGTAATTCAAGACTTTTGGACACAGGAAAGGTATAAATTATTAAAAAGATTATGCCCTCATAGTAAGAACAATTCTAGAAATTATATTTCTTTCCTACATCTCACTGTAGAACATTTAGAAAATTCCTAGCTTTACAGATCACCTATTAATTCATATGTCGGGTGGTCGCTCTAATGTAGCAAATGAACTTATCTTTGCATTTATGGAAAGTTAGTGTAACGTAGTCATGGTTATAAGTAAATATTTATAGCTTTCAAAATGCAGTTTGGTAAGGAGTATAAGGGAAATGACATTTCTAAGGAGTAACAGTTCCCCTGTGGAGTAAGTTGGGAAGGAAGAATATGTCTTTTTAAAGTACTTTCTTTTGCCAAACTGCTTATGTTTTTTTCCTTCAATTACTTATGGTCCTGAGCTTGATTAATTGACTGCTGCTCTTTCTAAGCACTAAACTTCGTTCTAGTGAAGTTTTAATCTGATGTTTACACTTAATGTGAAACACCGGCAGTGAACAGCCACTGCGGAACGAGGCTGCCCCTTATGAGCTCAGCGGAACATCAGATTCCAAGGGCTAGATTTGCTAGAAGGTTTCTTATCTAAATAAAAACCATCTTTCTGGGTGAGGAAAACACCATAGTGAAACAACAGAATTTTTCAACATACTATTTCAGAACAGAGACTATTTAAAACAAAATTCCCTCATTAAAAAATAAAAACAAACCCTCCATGTATTAGCCAAAAATAAGTGTGTGCTTTTAATTGGACAGAATCCCTTAAGCCGTCTGTGTATTGTCTAACTTCCTAATGTGAGAACAGCCAAAGCTTGGCTGCTAGGTAAGGAGGGGAGCTCAGTATCTTAGTTGTGGAATGTGGGTGACTCTTCTCTGCCTCCAACAGAATGAAATTAGTCCATGTGGTTTATTGGTATTTTACTGTTGCTTTTGGTTCTAAAGGCTGGGCTAGGGTTAGACTGAGTAACTGGGCAGGCATCTTCATCTCCACAGTGTTTGTCCAGTGGGCTCCCTGGAGGTGTCGGAAGATGACTAATGGTTACCAAAAAGCAGGTTTGGGCCAAGACCTCTCTGACATTTGCTTCCTGCTACTGTTTTGGGAAACAGCTTTAATACTCTTGAAAATTTCATTGGAAGGTAGTTGTCATTACTTTCACAATCCAGCTCTGCCAGCATCTCATGACCATTGCCTTAGTCATTGCTTCACTGTCTGAAGAATCTTACTTTTGTCAGATTTTGAAAAATAAATAGAAATTTAGCGTCCCGCCACGTGGCTCCGACCTGCACTCCCCCCAGGCAGGGCTCCCTTCTGGCCAACACAGCCTTGTCTGTGAGGTCATTAATAAGAATCTACCTCGTATATTGTTGTGTAGTTTGCAAAGCACTTTATAGCACAACTAACAAAAATGAAGGCAATAAGAATGGTCATTTATTGAGGGTCTTCAAATAGTGGGAGATAAGCCCCTTCCTTTCCCTCAGGAAATAATATAGTTGATCAGCATTCATTAGAGTATGCTATGATACAAACAGAGATTTGTAACAACAAGTAGAAACTTGTGCTGGGACAGATAGGGTTGTCCTTATTGAACTTCATGGCACAAAACCAAATTTTATGCTAACTATTCACTCATGTTTTGCTTTTGCCTGGGTTTCATTATGATAAATGGAAAGAAATGTTGTCTTTCCCTAGGGACCCATTAAAAAAAAAGTTCTCACCGCCTGTCACTTCACTAGAGCCAAAAGCGAGCTTCCTAATTTCTCACTACCAGAGTTATTTCTCATAGCCCAAACTGCATTATGTTGCAATCTTTTTAATTTATTTGCCAAATATTGTGGCAAAATGGCAATTATCTACGGATTTCTGCTTCTACAAAGCCCTTTGAAAATCAGCATTTAAACAACTCAATATAGACCTGAAACGGTTTTTCTTATCTTGAGAACATGAAAGTTTCTAAAGTTTTCTTTGTGCGTTGTTTTATGAAATGACAAAGTGTCAAGCATCATGTGCTTGTCACAGGAGAGAAGCACTGAGAGGCTGGAGGACTGGGAAATCAACGTGGGGGGTTATTTCATGTTTTTCTCATAAGTGCCTCTGTTTCCTGTGCAGACTGCAGATGGAGACATGTGGGTCAGGGAAAAGAAATAATCAGCTGGGCCTCAGCCTTTTGAAAATCGTAACAGTGGTAGAGTAATATTGGAAATAGCCTGGCAAAATTCATGATTTGAGGAAGGCGTTAGGATTTAGTGGGTGTACAGACAAATTCTGTCATTACAATTTCTAATGTGCTCGGTCTCCCTTCATTTTGTGTTTATGAAACAAATTTAACATTCCACTCAAACCACTCCACGGTGAGCAATGCAAGAAAAGCAAACAAGCAAATCAAAGCCTTTCCACTTGTACCTTTTTGGTATAAATATGCCACGTTCTTCTTTGAAATATAAACTCTTGCTTTTTTATAGGAGTGGGGAGATTTACTTCAAAAATACTTCCAAACATTCATTTCAGCTCATGTAAAGGAATGCATTGTGGCTGCAAGCCAAAGTGCATTTTACTTTAAAGATGTCTGGAGGGAATTTGAAGAAGAGACTAAGGTCCCTTCAGGTATTTAACCCGTCAAGCTAATGGATACTCCTGCCCTGACAGGTCATGTGTTCTTACTGAAAGATGGTTTTGATGAGAGTGCTCCCAGCATTTCATAAGCTCCTTCAGAATCACACCTGTACTTTTTAAAGTATTCAGCCACAGCATAACCTTGAAGCTGTATTGTCCCGTGTATGTGAAATAACCCTGCCATATATACAGGTTGAACATAAACCAAAGCATTTTCTCTGTTCCTTAGCTGTATTAGGAAAAAAGTTCCAGTTTATCTGAATTTCCGAGAAAGCTGTTTGGAAAAAAATCTATTTACTGACTAAATATATCAGGTGGCATCAATTCTGTCACTTCCGTAACACTTGAGTTGATCTTGTGAACATTAACTTCTATTAACCATAGACATCTTGGGCTCAAAAAGCCCTTTGGATCAGTGGTCCCAAACCTTTTTGGCACCAGGGATTGGTTTCACAAAAGCCTATTTTTCCCATGGATCAGGCAGGGTGGGGGGCTGCAGTGGATTCTCCTAAGGAGCATGAAATCCAGATCCCTCGCACGTGCAGTTTACAGGGGGGTTTGCACTCCTACGAGAATCTAATGCCATCACTGAGATGACAGGGGACAGAGCTCAGGTGGTGATGGGAGGGACAGGGAGCAGCTGTCTCCACTCACCTCCAACTGTGCAGTCAGGTTTCTGACAGGCCATTGGCTGGCACCAGATCCCAGCCTGGGGATTAGGGACTGCAGCTTCACATCATACATTTCCACTGCTTCATTTTAAGGGTAGATAAAACATTTGCTTAGAAAATTAGTGACAGGACTATCACTAGAATCCATCTTTTATTAAGACATTCACACACATACATACACGTAAACACATGGGAATTTAGTCACTATTATCTCAAAGTAATGGTGAGTTTGTCTGTGTAACAAGTTTGCTGATCACCTCTGTCATAGAAAGAACTGTAAAGAGCTATGGTGGAATGACATCTCTAAAGTATTGAAAGAAAATAATTGCCACTGAAGAATTCTCTATGTGTTTTGGGAGTGATGGAACTACCTGTATCTTGCTTGTGGTAGTAGTTATACATATAACTGCATTTGTCAGAATTTATAGATATGTCCATCAAAAAAGTGAATTTTAGCATATGTACGTTAAAAACAAATTTAGTAAGAAAATGACACATAGATTAAAAAATTTATATAGAAGATAAATTATGAACGCACAATGTTAGATAGCTGTGGAAGACTTCCTTCTCATTAGGGAGAAAGGTGTGAGACTGGGGACATATCAAATTGACAATACCCTTTCAGTTATGGAAATATTAACATGGTTATTGTAGGATTAACTGGGATAAGAGGAGATTGAAGAAGGGGCAAAGTTTTGGGAGACCATTGCAATTCCATTTCTCACATAATGGAGAGGAATTAAGTTGGTAAAAAGGAAATGTAATAGTTAAGGGCATGCTTATAATTCAAAGCCAGCTAACTGGCAATATCATGGTAACAGCAATGAAAAATAGGGGATTATAAATTTTAGTTGAAGGTTGAAGAAAACCATCATTTCTTTTTGAGCTAGGTTGTACTTTATATAACAGAAAGGGTCCCAAAGTTATACATCTTCCTAGCAGCCAGGAACCTTGCCAGGAGATCTGATAACTGAGTGCTGGGCAGAATCTTCACTTGAGACACTTTTCAGGTCTTTGGTCCAGAGAAATCAGAGGAGAAGAGTCTCCTAAATGAGTGAGCAATCAATTATTATAAGTCAGAGCAACCAAGGAGTACAGAGAAAAAAATTGGGAAGGAATTGCTGTCAGTCTTTATCTTACTGGAAAATGTATTCCCCTAGATGTTTATAAAACTCACAAAAATGCTTTCACAGTTAATGAAGTATAAGATGAACTATATTAAGAGTTAAACATATTTCTTTAGAATAGGGCTATTCAGTCTTTAATGTACTAATTTAACAATTAGTCTCCATGAATGGGAAATTATATTTCATATCTTTCAAACTCATTTTGCCCAAAAGCCTTCCTGCCTGCTTTTGAGAGGCCCAGAGAGCTCTAATCAGCTTTCTGAGATTCTACCTTTTTGAGAAACAGACAAATGTAGGGGGAGTGGAGAAAGAGGGTTTAGAGAAAGAGAGAGAGAAGGATGAACAGATAGATAGATAGATAGATAGATATTATAGATAGATAGACATAGATAGATATTATAGATAGATAGATAGATATTATAGATAGACATAGATAGATATTATAGATAGATAGATGGATAGATAGATAGAGAGATAGATAGACAGACATAGATAGATATTGGGTAAACTTCTCTAACTTTGGTGCAAGAAGACTTTATTTACAAAATTATCAACCAAATAATCCTAGAACCCTAAAATATAAGTACTGAAATAGCCCTTCAGGATCCTGGGGTATAACACCACCTTCTCTAACGTAATTAGATGAACAAGAAATCTAAAGTACAGAGTGAAAAAGTTTTTTCTCAAGGTCAAATGAATTCTGATAGAAGAGCTAGAACACGGTCTTCTAATTCCAAAGTTAATGACTTTTGTAGTATATTTCACTGCGTCTATGACCAAGTAGCAAATCTGCCTTACGCAGCAGAAAAATAGTCTTACCATTTTTAACAAGTGCATATAAAAATTGGATCCAAGATACATCCGTCCAATAGTCAGTGGCAGAAACATGTTTCTTCATGCCACCCAGAATAAGCCAACTTAAAGTTGTAAAGTGACTGTTAATGTGTATAGAACGATAGGGTTGTATTCAAATGAAAAGACTGGTTTGAATTGAACCAAGTCCTAGAAAAATCATATCCAATGGACTGTGAAATTATATTCAGTGGCTAAAAAAATCTCAGGGTTTCTGATTTTGATTTTGTGCATACTGTGGGTTTACATTGGCCCCCTTCCCCTTGAAAGGTTAGACTGTGCAGAGTTGAGCAGCTGCATGTTTGGTCTGTGCTAAGAAAAGACTGCCTCTATGAACTTCCTCAGATGGAGTCCAATGTCCGTACTTCATCTGCAGGGCACTATACGCTTTGTATGGCTAGAGGTTCCCAGGCTCAGGATACTCTACTTCATCTTTCTATTCAACTTGACCAACATTTAATAAAATGTGCTGGGTATTGGATGGGCAGGAACAGTGGCTAGAAATTTGAGATAATTCCTGCTTTTGACTAACTAATCTGGGAGATGAGATTAAAAAAAAATCATACAAACACCTATAATTCATAGTTAAGTAAGGGACATTAAAAGAAGTAAAAACAAATACTGTATGGTTTCAAAGTAGGAGAAAGCACTTCTGAATGGGCAGATCTGGAATATCTTCATGAAAATCTTACACATATGGCATTTGTAATGAATCCTGATGGATGGATGGGATTTCAACCGGCAGAAGTGCTAGGAAAGGCATTTCACCATGAGTAAGACATAGAGGAATTGTGTCATCCATGTGTAAGAATTAGTTTATGGTGAGTACAAGCATTGAGATCGGAATTTAGAATAGCAGACAACACAATAAAATGTACTCAGGGGCCAACGTGGGATAGGATTTGAAATTTAAGTGCATGCAACATAATATTTTGGGGAGCACATGAAAATTTTAAAGCAATAGGGTGACTTGAATCTTTTAAAAAACTGTTCAGAAACATCTCCATCTAACTAGGGAAGAAAAAGACTAGGCTGCTAGTTTTTTCAAGTCACCTTGGATGGTCTTTAATGAAAGAGCTTGAATTAGAACAGCCCTACAGAGTAGCAGGTGCCACTGAACCCTATTTCCTCAATTCAGGCCTCCACTTGGCCTTGAACTCTGTCATGGAATCAGACCACACTCCCAAAGTTCAGCTCTTAGGGCATACCAAAATGGTGCTACACTGAGACATTTCACATTTCTGGCAGACTTGTGCACTGTTAATCTAAAGTCTTTTATATTTTGAAGACTCCATGGCAACCCCAATTTGAAACCATAGAGAAATCCTAGTGAAGTCATTACAACGAACATAGCCTTCCAAGTGAGAGTTGCCACTTCTTCTGACCCAGAACATGTGGTGCTATTGTAAAATAATATGAGCAGCTTTTGTTCTTTTCATTCAAAAAATTCCCATGAGGTACTAGAGGAATTTGCCTCTATTTAGAAACAGTAAGGCAGAGAGATTTGATTACACTTGCATTCATCTTCGCCCCTTGCCCCATGTGTGCATAGAAAGTTAATATGGGAAAGGCTATATGAATTGGCACGTTATTAACCTTGTGTGTCCAAGAACTGAGGATGTGGAGACACTATAAGAATAAAAGGAAGATGAACGGGAAGCCTAAATCCTACCTTTCCAGCGTACAGCTTTAATGTAAAGCTAATACAAATGCCTGGATGTAATTTGTATATTTTCAAAGAGAAGAGGGTGTATATGCATGTATACATCTAAAATAAATGACTATCTTCTACCATTTAATTTACAAAAATCTTTAACACAAATAATCTCAAACCATTATCACATGTAGGCTAGGCAGATACTATTATGACGATTTCAAAAAAATGGGAAGAATAAAGTTCAAAGAGGCCAAGTAATATTTGCTACTATTATTGAAATTTAATAAGGCAGAGACCCAAAGTAAATGTCTTACATGTTACCATGTGTTATGGGCTGAACTATGTCTCCAAATCTTATATGTCCAAGCCCTAACCCCCAATACTTTAGAATGTGATGGTATGTATGTGAAGATAGGATATTTAAAGACGAAATTATGTTAGAATGAGGCCAATAGAGTCGCCCTAATCCAATCTGTCTGGAGTTTTTGTAAGAAGAGGAGATTAGGGCACAGAAAGTCCCAGTATGGGAGGACTCAGCGAGAAGGCAATCATTTGCAAGCCATGGGGAGAGGTCTCTGGAGAAACCACAGGTTCTGACATCTTTATCTTGGAATTTGAGGCTCCAGAACAAAGAGAAAATAAATGTTTATTGTTTAAGTAATCCAGTCTGTGTTTTTTGTTAAGGCTGCCCTAGCAAACTAATATATACTGAAAGGAATGAGTTTGGCATTGCCATTAACCTTGCTGACAACTGAAAAATGTAAAGATAACAAGTAATTTAAACTAATTCTAAAGTCTTTTACATCAGAACTCAGGCCCTTAATCTCTACGCCATATTATCCCAATATGGCCAACAGCAATGTTAGCCACTAAATTAACACATTCTAACTTTTAATTCAATGTTCTTTCAAAAAAGATATCATGAATTGACCTTGGTAGGCCTATTATGACATTAAAACAGAATAAGAAACAATGTTTAAAAAAAGGTAGAATTCCAAACAAAAATGCTTGGTTTTCTTAATAAGTCAAGGTAAATAAATATGCATTTGTAGGCATTCTGAAGTGATACATCTGTTTTTCATTTCTGGTACTGAAACCCCACACTTTAGTTTATTCTAAAGAAAAATGTTTAATTAAGACCCCCTTCTTTTTTCATTTTATTAGAAATAAATGGTTCCTAATGCAGAAAAGCTCCCAAAGGGAAGATACTTTCCTGACATTAAAGTTCTTGAAAAATGCTAAAAACAAAGAAAACCAGAGAACCAGACAGAAAAGATCTCCTGGAAAATGTCATCTTAATTTTGTGAAGCAGAATTTCTAAGACTCCATATAAACTCTAGTCTGATTAAATTAAAAACAAAATTTCCAACACGGATAGACTGAATGAGGACATAATCATATAGTAGAATATTATATATCCATTGAGAATAAGAAGACATATTAACATACTTATCCTCTTGAACGAAAAAGGCACACTGTATAACATTCTGTATTTCTCTTATGTAATATAAATTCATAAAATTTTATACATCAAATGTTAATAGTTGTATCCAAGAAGAGGCAGAAGACACTAATTTTTATTATTTATTGTTTTCTAATTCTAAAAGCAAACATGGTATATATGTATGGCACATGAAAAGATAGAAATGGAAGTAGAATGAGGAAGTAACAAAAGTAGAAGCTGATCATGATTTTCCGAATAAAGAAGTAAAGAAATATTTCAGTTAAGGAAGAGCTTAATCTTGGAAGAAGGTCTACAATTGCCAGTAGTGAATTTAATGTATATGAGAAAAGTGAAATTCTGAAAGGGCATGTGTCTGTAGGTAGGAGTGTGTGTGAAGTTTTGTGTGTGTTTGTGTGTGTGTGTGTGTGTATGGTATGCTGCTTAAGTGCACAAAGGAAAACAGCTGTAGGGAATTTTCTTGCAAACTCCTATTCTCTTTAATCTATTCACCACACTGCAGCCAGACTGATCTTTCTAAAATGCAAATCTGATCTTATTTAAAACTTTCAAAGGCTCCCCACTGGTCTGAGGATAGAGTTTAAATTCTTTAACAGACTCATAAGCTTCTGCCTGACCGGCCCTGGTTTACCTGCCCAGACTCATTTCTCATTCTTCTCTGTTGTTTTCTAAACTGTGGTCTTGTTTAACTTTGTCTCAGTTCCATTCAGTCTTCCCTGAGTTTGTAATGTTGCTCATCTTGGAAAATTCTCTGTCCAAATCTCAGCCCGATTCTTTTTCACTCATCTTTTGTGGTTAGCTTAAACAACATTTCCTCTGCTGTGTCTTCCATGAACAACCGAATCCCACGCAATACTGTGGACCTTTGAACTTCCCCTTGTATTTCCCCTTTGACAGTATTATAGTCATCCTCTGATACATCTAAGTTCTCCACTGGTGCTCTGGGAGCAAAGTTATGAAAACATCATTAACTCGTATATGGAAAATTATGAGCTTCTGCAAGTTGAAAAAATTTGTTTGTAGAAAAGCAAAACAGAACTATCTTCTTGTTTTTAATTTGAAAGTCTGCTCAACTCATGAAAAGCTGTGTTTCTGTGTTTATCTGATTGATTATCATATTCCCAGTGACTAACTCTGCTTAGCACACCTTGAGCTCTCAAAAGGACCAAGATGACTCTTCATCTTTCTTGGTATTTGTTCATTCATCAAACATTGCTTGAGAGCCCACAGTGCAGAACAGTGGGCTAGTTACAACTTATCCATGATAGGCACACAGGGAATGAGTGTGTCTCTCAATATACACCAATAACAATAAAACAAGAGATTATAGCATCATGAGGATGATAGCAAGTAAATAAACAAGAAGGTGATCAGATAAGCCAACTGCAAGGGAGAATGACCCAGGAACACTTAGAAGGGATACCCAACTCCAAGTGGTGGCATTTATCACCAAATTTTAAAAATAATGGCAGCTGGTTAAAAATTATAACAGTCTTCTGATAGTTGTTTTGTTTTATATTTTTTAAGGAGGTTAGTTAAACCAGAACCAATCAGTCACTTCTAAGAAATTTACAAAAATAGAAATAAACCAATATAACATTGAAAATCTGGAGCAAATTTTGATTAACTAGAAGGCATTTATTTGAAAGGCATACAGTTCGGTCAGCTACTGGATGATGGATATATCTGTGTGAGGACAAGCAGATCTGTCTTCTTGCCACGTGGGATGGGGCAAGAGTAGGACATATAAGAAGAGAAAAACAGACAAATAAAATCTTTAAATTCCAATGAGCAAACAGATTTTCCTTGTAAATATTTCCCCTAGGACTTTTAACATCTTTTAAGAAATGGTGATTTTAACAATTCTGGCTTTTCTTGCTGCTAGGTTTTCAAATATCTTTTCCAGGACTGGAGAGTAAGTGGAACTATCTTGACTGCCAAAGACTAATGGCTTGAAAATGCTCCATAAGGGAAGAAAAACCAATTAAGATTCAATTAAATCATCATTTAATCACTTCAGCAAATGAAATATTACATTGAGACCAATAATTCGGTGTGAGTAGGGTATCAGTAAATCTCTACTTTGATCTTATTTTTTCTTCAAATAGGAAAAATAATATGTGTTTACTTTTGCCTTGGTATTTTTCCTGAAGAAAGTTATTCTCTGGGAATTTACTGTCTACTAGGAGGAAAAAACTTTCAGTGGCAAGATATAGACAATAAATAGTTGATTTATGAGAAGTATTTATTACTGGTGAGGAATTGGGGAATGATTCATGAGGAATGTAATATGTGTGTTGATCCTGGAGGAAAAGAAGATGTCATTTGGATATGAGGAAAGGTACTCATCAAATGTTTGTTGAAAGAGTGAATGAACACCTATCTCAAGTCATCATGAAGTTAGAAAATTTCTTGGATTTTTCATTAAAATTACTTTCTGCTATTTTTACCCAAATAATTTTTATTCCTTCTAAGAGAAAAGTAAAAAGGAGTTCAACAGGTTTGAGCAAGGGCAAGACCCCATCTCTTAAAAATAGACAGGCAGTGTGGCAGGCTCCTACAGTCCCAGCTACTCAGGAGGCTGAGGCAAGAGAATCACTTGAGCCCAGGAGTTTGATGTTGCTGTGACCTGTGACGCCAAGGCACTCTCCTGAGGGTGACAAGTGAAACTCTGTTTCAAAGAAAAAAAAAGTGCTTTAGTATATAACAAGACTTACTTAGAGATCCTTTGGCTGTCTTCACTTACTGAAGAATAACTGATTCCTATTCCAGGGACTTCCCTCACACCAATAGGTGAGTTCTGTAGTAGGAATAGCACTGACCTATGAATCTGATACAGCTCTCCTTGTCTCTCTTACTCATTTTCTCTCTTCTCTTGCCTTCCCTGGGATAAAAGAACCACAGATGTAATAACTGGCTATTGAGGCAGAGAACTGAGCAGCAGAACAGGAAACAAAAGAGCAAAGGAATTTAATTAAGACCTACTAATGTGCCTGAACTCTAAGTGAAAATATTCAGCCAGGAAGCAGAATGCAAACACCCCCTCTCCATCACACACACGTATACACACATTTTTCTCCCTTCCCTTCCCTTACTCACCCCATCTCTCTCTCTCTCTCTCTTTCTCCCTCTCTCTCTCTCACTAGATCGGGCTAGAGTGCAGCAGTGTTATCATAGCTCAGTGTAACCTCAAATTCCCAAGCTGAAGCAATCCTATTGCCTCAGCCTCTCAAATAGCTGGAACTACAGGTGCACATCACCATGTCCATCTGATTTTTTGATTTTTGGTAGAGATGGGGTCTTGCCCTTGCTTAGGCTGTTCTCTAACTTTTTTCCTCAAGCAGTCCTCCCATCTTGGTCTCCCAAAGTGCTAAGATTACCGGCCTGAACTACCAAGCTTGACCTACTCACTTTTTTTTGACCAACCTTCAGTTACCGCTCCTCAAGATACAATAACCTTGGCTGACAACACCGAGGTTCAGCCAGTTCCTATGGAGAATGGCTTTGCGCAGGATTATAATTTCTATACTCTTGCCTTGCTTGAAACCTGCCCTAAAGATAGGATTGGAGATAAATAGTCCACTGGAAGTAAGCAGTTAGGAGGAGTTTGGATGGAGAAACGTGTGTGTACATGTGTGTGATGGAGAGGGGGTGTTTGTATTCTGTTTCCTGGCTGGATATTTCCCTCAGAGTGCAGGCATGTTAGTAGGTCCTAATTAAATTCCCTTCCTCTTTAGTTTCCTGTTCTGCTTCTCAATCCTCTGCCTCAACCGTCCGTTGTTATACCCATGGTTCTTTTATCCCAGAAAGAGATGAATCCACAACATATATCACCAGTGAGATTTCCTAATCTTCTGGTTTTGGTATCTGATAAGTCCTAAGCTGTTCTGATTTAATTGCCTCATATGTCTAATAGGAATAATAATACCAATTCACAATTTTTATTCCATTTTGTTTTTAAAATGGAGTATAATTTGTGAAAAAAATGCAAAGTTTATAAATTAAAAATACAACATAAATTTAATATATTCCTACTGATTTTTCTCTTTGACTCTCAGAGCCTTAAAAGTCCTTAAGAGTTATCTGGCCAAACCTTGCCATCTCTTTTGGTGCTTGGATATTGTGCAAAGTTCTGTCAATCATCTTGGGATCTCTTCTTGAATATACCCAATGACAGAAGACTCACTAGCTTCCAAAACAGCCTTTGCCAGCTTTGGACAGCTTTGGTCAATCCAAAGTCCTTATCTTTCACTGACTAGAATCTGTCTTCTACCAAGTGCTGTCAATTTACTGGTCACAGCCATTCTAAATAGGTCTAAGGTAACCATTCATGTATGGGTACACTGACTCAATGAACTCTCTCCAGCCAGGTGCGGTGGTTCACACCTGTAATTCTAGCACCCTGGGAGGCTGAGGTAGGTGGACTGCTTGAGCTCAGGAGTTGGAAACCAGCCTGAGCAATAGTGAGGCCTCATCTCTACTTAAAAAAAAAAAAAAAGAAAAATTAGCCATACATTGTGGCGGGTACCTATAGTCTCAGCTAGCTACTTGGGAGACTGAGGCAAGAGAATTCCTTGAGCACAAGAGTTTGAGGTTAGGAGGCTGAGGCAGGAGGATCACTTGAGACCAAGAGTTTGAAGCTGCTGTAAGCTGTGATGCCACGGCACTATGGGGCAACAGCATAAGACTCTGTTTCAAAAAGAAAATGTTCTTTCAGTAGAAAATGTCATTCCTTTAAGCATACTTTTATCATGGGCTGCCAATATCTTGCTGGTAAAGCCAGATGCGTGGCTATGCTTCTGTCTACTGTGGAACTTGCTGCATCTTTGCTGTGGTCTCTTACATTTGTTCTCTAGTCCCTTTCCAGCTGTCCTGTCAGTTAGAAGAGATCTCACCATATCCCAAAAAAATTTGTTCCTGGAAGCAGTTCTGTATGATATGCGGGGCAACATCATTTCTTTCCCTTTCCTGAATCACCTGTGACTGGAGCAGTGAAATTCTATTTAGTAGTACAAATTTAAGCCACCTCAGCTGTTCTCTCAGAAAGAAAAAAAAGAAAAATACTATTTTACTGTTGGTTCTCCAGTTACAAAAGTTTTGGGCATCATCCCAAAAAACATTTTAAAAAGAGATTATTTCCAGAGGCTAAATAGCCTACACGTGGGATGTGAAAGATCTGCTGACTGTATGGAGCCAGCAAAAACATGGTAAATATATTTGACTCCTGACAATAACCAAAACAAGTTGCAGAGACAGCTTGTATAATAGGAAATGGCTTTAAAAACAAATTCTCCTCTGGATTCCTCCTTAGCACTTTCATGGCCAGCAGTACACAGGGATGGGTTTGCCATTAAGCCGCGCCCCTGAGCTGCAACGCACTGTGCCTGTCCTGGGAATTGCCCAGAGACACTGATGCTACAGCCCTTGCTAGTTTGGGACTAGGAGGCATGCTTTGTTTGTGGACTCACAAGCAAACAGATGAACCTTGTGTTTTTCTAGCCTATTTCCTAAAAGGTTTCTCTGACTTGAATGATCTTGGCTTTGTGATTAAAGCCAAATTACTCAGGACATTGGAATGGTGAAAATTGGCCGAAAAGTGCTTTAATGGCAGAGAAAACTTGCTAATGCCATACACCCGTATGCCTCCATGTATACACATGCATAGGAACGTGAGCATAATAGATATGAACTCAACGGAAACAAAAGCATTTAGAGATTGCCTTTCTCATGAATTGCCAGGTGAATGAAGTCATAGTGATTGATTCTATCCTTCTGTATGAATTCATTCTCTTATGAAAACTTTTCAAACATCTGGTCAAGAATTATATGAAACTTTATAAGGAAGAGGTATTCTGCTTGGTAAAAGAAAATTTCTAATAAGAGGACATCTATTTGAACTTATTTTCTAAGTCACTGTGATCAGTCTTGCTGAATTAATTATTTGCATTTGACACTGATCCGATCTCCCTTGCATCTAGAAGCCCATTTCTACAGAGTAATCATAGCAATGCTCATCATGGATTGTGCTACCTTGCCAAGCATTGTAAACGCATTACCATATTTAATCTTTTTAACATCACTATAAGGCAGGTGTCAATAGTCTCATTTTCACAAATGAAAAAACCAAGACGTAGATAAGTTAAAGACTTTAGATCTTTGTAATTCTACTACTTCATGCGCTAGTTTAGTTTTACTTAGGCCTGGGGTGTGTGTGTGTGTGTGTGTGTGTGAACTATAAATGGTTGTTTATATATTTCTGCACGTATCACTTGAGATTTTTGTAGTCTTCTAAATTGTTCACTATTTTAGGGCACAGAAAATATTTCTGCCTTGCCTTCAGATCAGCACTCTAAAATCTCCTTACACGGTAATGGCCCAAGCTATAACATCACAGAAATACATACGAGATCTTAGTGCCACTATGACATTGGTAGGAAGAAATTACTGGATTCTCTTCTCTCTCCAAAATACACACAGAGGCTTAGAACACAGTTTGACAAAAGTCTCTCCTGGGAAAGCCAAGAAAATTACCATTGATTTCATAATGAGGAAGATTCAATGCAGTCACTTCCTCTACCTGACATTTAAGTAAGGGTTAAACAAATGGAGAAAGAAAACTCCGGTGAGGACTAGTCCTCCCAGTGTCTGTGAACATGGATTCCTCTCAGCAATGGAGATTAACTACACTGATGTTATGTTTAACCACATTTCCCCTAGGACAAATACCTATTTTTATGCCCCAAATCAAGGTTTTGTGTGTTTTTTTCCATTCCAAAAATACAGTGTGAAGGCTTCATATTCAGGATACCTGAGAAAGGTAACCTTAGTATTCAGAATTGAGAAACGGTTAAAACACTTTTTAAATTTACTTATTCATGAGAATGTTTTTTTATCTCTTTATCTATGTCCAAATGCTTATGATAATTTCTATGGCAATTAATTTGGTACACTGTAATAGTAAGAAGACAGATGACCTGGATCTATCTTCCATTTGTGAAACCTAAGTCAAGTTGCTTGATTGTCCTTTTTCTTTCAAAAACCTCATCAATAAAATAGCAATGACGATCCCTGCTCCGGTTATCTCAAAGAGTTGCTGTGAGAAGCAAATGAGGGAATCCACATGATATTACTTAGAAAACACACAAATGTATATCCTCTCAAACCCATGATTGCTATTGCTGTGACTAAGCCTATGGAAGTGTATCTCCTCACCATCCCTGTGACAGGGTCTGGCTCATATTATCTCAAGTGCTCAGGAAGGCTAGGCATTCGGTGGATAGCAATGAAAGTGATGAGAATGGAATCTAACAGTGCACACAATTCTGCTAGTAGTCATAGTCATTGGCAGCAGCAGAGAGCACAGGCCTGAAGACCAAGCTTAGAAAGGTTCACAGTTTCTTCCACTAGCTATGGTGGCTGCCATCTTCAGAAAGCCTAAAGCAATCAATATCTGATTTCTG
Organism: Loris lydekkerianus; assembly: GCA_963574355.1. Lineage (NCBI taxonomy): Eukaryota > Metazoa > Chordata > Mammalia > Primates > Lorisidae > Loris > Loris lydekkerianus. The sequence continues at coordinate 26,965 of CAUYPK010068788.1, forward strand.
GTAAAAACGAAGGCTCTGATTCAAGAAACTGTATAAGATATCACAACAGCACTGGAGATGAAATCAGAAATATGTTTTTGCACACAAATGTGTGACTTTAATAATTTCAAATTCAAAGAAATTTAGAAGAGAAGTAAAATGAATTAGATATTCCTTTTGGGAAAGAGTGGAAGATCTGTCTTTATAGTCAAGTTTGCCTTTTATTTTCCATCTTCATCTAACCTTTTTTTTCTTTCTTTTTCTTTTATTTTTTAAAGCAGCTTACTGGATTTCCAAATATAGTATCAGTGGTAACTTCACAGAAGCCACGAAAAGTGTTTTAAGGACTCTCCTTCATAGCATTTTTTTTTATGGCTCAGCAGGCCTGACCTCCAGGTCTCATATTAAAAGTCAAAGCTTTCCCCTTTCATGAAAGACTCCTATGTCTGGTCAGTCCCAGATACACAGCGAAGTTAAATAGGGTCACATTTTAGTGTAGGTTTCTAGTGTGAAGCCCATCCAAGGGTGGGGTAGTTTTTCCTGCGCATGGTCTGGCTGGGCAGCTGCCACACACACTCTGATTACGTTAAGCCTGCTCAAGTGCTTGTAGACTCACTGGCTTTTTAGAAAGACTTCCTAAGGAGTGATTTTCCAAGGAGGAGAGGACTGTCAAAACAGGATAGGTGTGGTGCCTCATGCCTATAATCTTAGCACTTTGGGAGGCTAAGGAGGGAGAATCATTTGAGTCCAGGAGTTCAAGACCAGCCTGCACAACACAGCGAGACCCTTCTCTCAACCCAAATAGTTTTTAAATTAGTGTGGAGGCACTCGTGTATACTTTTACTTACTGAGGAGGCTGAAGCAGGAGGATTGAGTGAGCCCAGTAGTTTGAAGTTACAAGCTAGGATCACCCCACTATACTCCAGCTTGGGCAACAAAGCAAGTTACTGTCTCAAAGTTACTGAGACCCCCTAGGGGAAATGATTTTCCCAAAGTCAGTTGGAAACCTCAGTCACCAGGATCTTAAGTAACCATCTTCACTATACCCCAGGCTACAGTTTTCTAGATATTTATTCTAAATAATGGCAAACTACAGACATCTGGAAACCTATATTTATATACCATTCAACATGAACACTTTCCAAATAATCAGAAATTTTGTTTGCAAAATTAACATAAACAGAAAAGGGGCAATTTCAGAGATTTCACATAATTTATGCAGATGTTTTAATCCAGTGAAGAAATAAACAAAATTAGAAAGAACAAATGTGGTTCTCTTTCTTAGGCATCAAAAGGCCTCATTAATATAATAATAATCTGCCTTGCCTCTGTCTATTTTTTGGCATTTTCTGAAGCCTGGAAAAGTGAAATTCAAGTTTGTTGTTAAAGCCTTCCTTATTTTTTGATTTTTTGTTTTATAACAGATTTTCAACAATGTTAAAATGCATGAATCCTAACCAAATATATTTTTCTTTCATAATTTTGTTTTTCTAAAAAAGTAACTTTTTTTCCTTGCGAATATTCACTCTTAAATTATGTAAACTATTTCTCATTCAGTTTTTAAAAATAAAATCCATATTTCTGGCTTAAATTCTACAAATATGTAATACTCATACCAACACATGCCTATCCAGTTGGCTGTGTATCTGTTTGCCAACTCTTCCATCCATACATCTGAACAAGCATTTAAAAATAAATCTTTAATAAGTATCTCTCAAGTGCTAGGCACCGTGCTAGGTACTGGTGATCAATGTGTATAAAAGAGACATCCTTGACATTGCTGATGTAGCCTTGTGGTACAAAATTTGCAAATCCTGGATTTTTTAGGACAATAACTATGTACTGTATCATATGATGACATTTTCCTATAATGGAACTGAAATTATAGAAGAGTTCTTAAAAGCTGTCCATGATACTCATTCAGTGTATACATACCATATGCCAATCACTAATTTAGGAATACATTACCAAAAAAAAAAAAATGCTCTCTGGGAATTTACAATGATATTAGCCTCAAAAGCAGTGATTTTCAATCTTCCTAATGCCGTGGCCCTTTAATACATACAGTTCCCATGGCTCACGACCCACAGGTTGAGAACCGCTGCTCTAAAGGGTTTGGGGCTACCTGAATTATACATGACAGTCTAACCAGATTTCTCCAAATAAGGGAAAAATACATTTACCATAGATTTATGTTTCTTGTAATAAACATGAAATACCATCTCCCAAATAATATTCTATATAATGAGCAATAGAGCCTTAAATTTTGCAAATTTAACATTTGTGACTTCAGCTCTCTGGGAATGACCCCCCCCCCAAAAAAAAAAAAACAAAAAACAAAAAACTGTTAGGAAGTAATACATCTGTAATTTAAATAAGGCATAGATGATCCCTGCAGCGTAGAATGTACATTCAAGAAAGTGGATCCAGCCATGGGGCCAACCTCCTCAATTTAAAGTGCTTTTGTTTTTTTAAACTCAGGTAACCAATGTAGCGACTCTCAGGATTTAATGAGATTTTTGCTTCTTTATAAAACTTAATGAAGTGAAAGTTTCTTTGACGTTAATTTATGCAGAATAAAATGGTATTTAGTTATTCATTTATTTAACATATTATCCTCAAAGAAATATGATTTGTTAAATAGTCAAATACATGTAAACAAACTTCTCTATTTGCTAAGTTGGAGATTAAGACAGCCTCCACATAGGTCAAAACCATAATTCCATCACAGCCTAGGCAGGTAATGCCAACAGTCAAGTGCACGCTTTATAAAAACATTGAGTGGTGCTTCCACAGAGCAGTGGTTCCTGGAGAAGTGGTTCCATGGAGCAGAGGTTCCTGGAGCAGGGGTACCTGGAGCAACGGTTCCTGGAGCAGTGGTTCCACAAAGTAGTGGTTCCTGGATCAGTGGTTCCATGGAGCAGTGGTTCCATGGAGCAATGGTTCCTGGAGCAACGGTTCCTGGAGCAGTGGTTCCACAAGGTAGTGGTTCCTGGAGCAGTGGTTCCTGGAGCAATGGTTCCTGGAGCAGTGGTTCCTGGAGCAGTGGTTCCACAAAGTAGTGGTTCCTGGAGCAGTGGTTCCTGGAGCAATGTTTCCTGGAGCAGTGGTTCCTGGAGCAGTGGTTCCACAAGGTAGTGGTTCCTGGAGCAGTGGTTCCTAGAGCAATGTTTCCTGGAGCAGTGGTTCCTGGAGCAGTGGTTCCACAAAGTAGTGGTTCCTGGAGCAGTGGTTCCTGGAGCAGTGGTTCCTGGAGCAGTGGTTCCACAAAGTAGTGGTTCCTGGAGCAGTGGTTCCACAAAGCAGTGACTCCATGGATCAGTGGTTCCTGGAACAGTGGTACCATGGAGCAGCGGTTCCACAAAGCAGTGGTTCCTGGAGCAGTGGTTTCTGGAGCAGTGGTTCCATGGAGCAGCGGTTCCTGGAGCAGCAGTTCCACAAAGCAGTGGTTCCGTAGAGCAGTGGTTCCACAGAGCAGTGGTTCCTGGAGCAGTGGTTCCATGGAGCAGTGGTTCCACGAAGCAGCGGTTCCACAAAGCAGTGGCTCCATGGATCAGTGGTTCCTGGAGCAGTGGTTCCTGGAGCAGTGGTTCCATGGAGCAGTGGTTCCATGCAGCAGTGGTTCCACTGAGCAGTGGTTCCTGGAGCTGTGGTTCTCAAACTCTGTCTTACCCCAGTACACCTTGGAGTCATAATAAAACACAGATGGCTGGTCCCTTCCCTGCCAAAGTTCCTGATTAAGAAAGACTGAGGTGGGGAAAAAAAATTAAATTTCTTGTTAAAATTCTCGAAAAAACTGACTTCTTAGAAAAGCACTCAGGTGCAGCTGGTCCTGCTGATCCAAAAATTACCCTGAGAAGTTTGCTATAGGCAGTGGTGAAAATCATGACATATTAAAGAGCCTTAGTAAATTACTGTTTTAGGGACAAAGGTCAAGTACTGTTTTTCAATTTTTATAGAGACGAGGAGAGTCTAATTATCTATGTAACATTTGTTATCATCCAATTAAAAAAATAGTGAAGTTTACACTTGAAAGCCAAAAAAATCAAGGTCATAGATTGGATTTGCCCCAAAGGTTAAAGATTTATTCTCTTGTTTCAACTTGTAGAGACAATAGGTTTTCATTTGCTTGTTGTGTTTAGAATATGGCTCTGTCATCAAGGCTGGAGAGTACAGTGGTGCGATCATAGCTCACTGTAACTTCCAACTCTTCAGCTAAAGGGATCCTTTCGCCACTGCACCCTGAGTATCTGGAACTCTAGACTCATAGCACCATGTCTGCCTATCTTTTTTCTTAATTTTTGTGGAGATGGGTCTTCTTATGTTGACCAGTCTGGTCTCAAATTTCTAGCCTAAAGTGATTCTCTGAAAGTGCTGGGATTACACACATGAGCCACTATTCCTGGCCAACGTTAAGTTTAAAATGCCAATGTTTAATGTAGTATAACAAAGACAACATGATAACATGATGTTACTAAAACCTCTAGGTTTTATGCATCCATCACATGTTGGTGGTGAGATATCGGCAAATTATTTAACAGTTATGGTCCTCAGTATCACCATCTTTAAAATAAAGCTTATAAACATATTTGCTTTGAAGTATAGGATATAATTTTTTTGTGCACATTTGGAAAGGTTTTTTTGAGGTATGCACTCAAACCTAGAGCATTGGAGTTATATACATTACAACTCCAGTTGGTTACTACAGGCAAAGGCAGAAGATATATTAAGGAATCCTTGGCACTGGAATGTGAACAGAAAACTAAGGGACTCCAGAGGCTCACAAAATCCTTGCACGAATATTGACTTCACCCTAGAGGCACAGGTTTGGAATTCTAAGGACGATTCTTGGGACTCACTGAGAAGCCAAGGGACCAAGAGATTTGAATGTCACCACTAATATACCTAGATTGAAACAACAAATAAAGATGGTGCAGCCCCCACAAAGGTACCATTATAGGGAGGTTTCTGAGCTTTTCAGATTAGACATAGCCACTCTCAAGTCAAACCCTACCCAACACAATTATTCTTTCCTCCTACAACATGTTGCAAATACAATCCTGGAAATGTCCCAACCCATCAGAGTACAATGTTAAATGAGGTGCAGACATGGTGCCCCTGCAGTTGTTTAATGCAGGGCCCTCCTTGGTATAAAATAAATAAAATAGTATATAAATAATTGTCCATAAATTATAAAGCTTCTATCATAGAACCTGGGGCACGCAGTATATAGACAATACAGAAATACTAGAAAATAAAGTAATATGCAAACATTTTCTTTAAAATAGATAGATTTTAAAAGTCACGGTTTACTTTCCTTTTCATATGCATGAGTGAGCTCTTAGTAAATAGATCTGGTACCTTCTATCTACTTGAGGTGTCCCCACTGACTGTTACACCTTCAATGTTGTGAAAATATGGTACTGTGGGGAAATCTTTATTTTCTAAAACATAAGAGGAAGTGAAATGGAGAACCTGTAGGCACTGTTTAACACATAGTCAAAAGCTCCTAGGCACTCAAATCAAGATGTGGTGACAGAGCAAGATTGGTCAAAACCAAGTTGACCAGGCAATCAGCTGCTGCTTGACCTTGCACCTCATATACCCTAGTTATAATATTAGCCTGCTAAAAGAAACACCCACCCACACTGTGACAGTTCCTGAAGGGACCTTACAAAGGAAAGAAAGGAGAGGGTTTCTTGCTGTAAAGTGTCACCATGCCTTTCCAAGAAATAACACCAATAGTCCTGTCATGGTTACTCTGTGATGAAGCTGGTGCTTAAATTAGAAAAATGAAAAACCAAACAAACAAGCATGCTGTCTCCTCATCAGAGAGAACTACCTTCTACTCCGTCTAGAAGATCTACTCCATGGTGTGACAATTAAGTTTGTGAACTTGCTACCAAGTGCTTACATTGGCAGCACTGTACAAACAGCTTGGCAAGGTTGCATAATCTTGGTGTATCAGTGTCTCACAGCTGTGTTTGTGTCAACGTGGGGCTGGGTCTTGCTGAGTAGTGGTTTTGTGTGCCATGGTGACTGTACTGGAGCTTGAATTAAAGCAGTAACCATTACATTTCTTGTTAAACTCAGCAAGACTAGAAATGCAATCGGGAACATGTTCATCCAAGTTTATGGGGATAAAGCCATGAAGAAAACAGTAGTATACAAATGGATTTTTTCCCCCCTCATTTTTCTGAAGGGAGAAAAAGTGCACTTATTAAGATGTCGGGTGGCCAGTAACAAGCAGAACTGATGAAAACATTGCGAAAATTCATTGAATTGAGTATTTAAATCTTCAGCTGACTGTGAGAAGCACAGCAAACCAAGTAAACAGTGATAAGAAAACAGTCAGGGAAATCATAGCTGGAAATCTTGGCATGAGAAAGGTGTGTACAAAAATGGTCCCAAAAGAGCTCCCTGATAAAGGAAAACAAAGGAGAGTCAGTGATTGCCAAGAGCTTTTGGAGAGGCAAGAATGTTTTGGGCCATGCGATTTTGAAACAGGAGTGTACCAGAACAACCTTGAAACAAAGTGTCAAAGTGCACACTGGAAGTCAGTCCACAACCAAAAAATTCCATCAGTCCAAATCAATAGTCAAAACAATGTTGCTAAACTTTTTTGATATCAGAGGGATTATTCATTATAAATTTGTACCAACTGAATAAACATTAAACCAAGTTTATTATTTGGAAGTGCTGAAAAGGCTGTGTGAAAAAGTTAGAGAGAAACAACCTGAACTTTTCAACAACAACTCATAGCTCTTGCATCACAACAATGCACCAGCTCACACAACACTGTCCATGAGGGAGTTTTAAGCCAGTAAACAAATAACTTTATTGGAACACCCTTCCTACTCATCAGATCTGGCCCCCAGTGAGTTTTTTCTTTACCTGAAGAGAAAAGAAATATTGAAAGAAAGACATTCTGATAATATTCAGATGTCAAGGGTAATAAGATGAGGGCTCTGATGGCCATTCCAGAAAAAGACTTCCAAAATTACTTTGAAGGGTAGAATAGGGGCTGGTGTCAGTGCATAGTTCCCCAAGGGGAGTGCTTGTAGATGACAACAGTGATATTCAGCACAGTCAGCATATTCAGATATGTGGCGTTTTTTCTAGAACAAGTTCATGAATTTAACTGCTGGATGTTTGTATTTCCTAAATAAAACCTGGTTTCACATTATACCCACATACTGTTGGCTCACTTTTGAATTCTTTCTCCCAGGAACCCAAGAACTCATTTGGAATCTAAGTGGATTCAGCACTGGGAACCACTTTCCTGTGGCATCTTTTCTCGCAATCCAAATGAGACAAAGAGAGACCCCTACCCAGACCCAAATTAAGACCATACAGCACTATTTGGAACCTGCCAAATGGGTTCTCTTTGTCTTGTTTATTCTGGCTAAGATCCAGAACTCCTCCTTCCATTTTTCCTCAAATCTCTGACCTGCCTATTGCTCTCAATTTCAGACAAGAGAGGGAGGTGACTCAGGGGCCTCTCCTTTGGCAGCTGTTGTGTTCCTTTCTACTTTCAGGGTGTCCTGGATGGGACTGCTGCCGGCCAGTCATATCTTTAGCAGCCTGTCCTATTTCCAACTTTGTCTTGAAAGCTTCCTTTTGAATTGGAGGAAATTGGAAATTCACTCCATCTTCCTGACTACGGTTTCCCCATAAAAGAGTGGCAGAAACTTTAATCCCTGTGCCAGGAAGATTCAAGATTTGGTGGACACAGAGTGACTCTGACATGGAGGTGGTGGGGAGTTTTCCCCACTCCAAGCAGGAGTCCAATAATCCACTTTCCTCTTTGACTTGCTTCTGAGTTTCTTGTGTTTCAGATTGCGGCCCACTGCCCTGTCCCGCTCAGTGCATTAAGGCATGCTCAGGCTTCCTCAGTGGTTACATGCATACTTCTGCTCTCTCCTTTGACCATTTATTTCTGTTTTGTGTAAGACAGGGCACTTAGTTTGTTTACTCTGAAACTCTACCAGTCTTAATCCTGACCCAGTCACTCTGAACTCTTCACTAAATTTCTGTTTTAGATCCTAAATCTCTTTTCCTTTGGTTGAAAGTTTCCTATTTGTGTTGTGGTGTCTCTGGTGAGAGACACATCGGTTGGGTGACTCCAATTTTAAGGCTGATACAGGCCTCTCGGGAACACCAGTTTGCTGAAACAGGCTGAGACAGGGAACTGGCAGGCTCTGCTTTGGGTACTGCTATAACGTAGCCAAAGTAAGTCAGGAAGTCTCAAAACAAAGTAGGATATCACCACCGCCTCCCAACAAATAACACGGCTATTCCTTCCTGCTCAGCCTATGATTAATCCAGTGCTTAAATTACATAATAAAAACACCCAAGGTGCTGTTCTCAGCAGGGAAAACTAGCCTCTACTCTGTCTGTGGAGCAGATCTTCTATATTTCCTAAATAAAACATGCTTTGCTTTATGCCGTTGGCTCACTCTTGAATTATTTCTTATGTAATGCCAAGGATCTTTTTTTTTTTTTTTTATTAAATCATAGCTATGTACATTGGTATGATCATGGGGCATCATACACTAGTTTCACAGAACGGTTGACAGATTTATATCACACTGGTTAACATAGCCTTCTGGGCAATTTCACAGTCACTGTGTTGAGACATTTACATTCTACATTTACTAAGTTTCACATATACCATTGTAAGATGCACCACAAGTGTATTCTCACCAATCCCCCTCCTTCCACCCACCTCCCCCCTCCCTCCCCTCCCTCTCTCCCTTCCCCCTATTCCCAGGTTGCAAATGGGTTACAGCATTCACGTGAAAACCCTAAATTAGTTTCATAGTAGGGGTGAGTACATTGGATACTTTTTCTTCCATTCTTGGAATACTTTACTAAGAAGAATATGTTCCAGCTCCATCCATGTAGACACAAAGGAGGTAAAGTCTCCATCTTTCTTTAAGGCTGCATAATATTCCATGGTATACATATACCACAATTTATTAGTCCATTCATGGATCAATGGGCACTTGGGTTTTTTCCATGACTTAGCAATTGTGAATAGGGCTGCAAT
>CAUYPK010068796.1:0-36656 GCA_963574355.1 Loris lydekkerianus
ATCCAGTGAGAGTCTATCTTAGTTAATGGTGAAAGGTGTGGGTCCAGTTTCAGTCTTCTGCAGGTTGCCAGCCAGTTTACCCAGCACCATTTGTTAAATAGGGAATCTTTTCCCCACTGAATGTTTTTAATTGGCTTGTCAAAGATCATATAATGATAAGTGCCCCGGCCCGTGGGGCTAGTTCAGCAGGGACCTAGGATATGGAGCTGAGAGAGTGAAAAAGAGGGAACAAGAGGCACAAAGAACAGGGAGCAAGACAAGATTCTGATCAAGCTCCCAAAAACTTTATTTTTTGACAGCTATATAAACACAAGCGGAGGGGGGAGGTGTGCTCAGAGGTATGAGAGGGTGGGGAATTCTCGGAGCAGGTGTGGTAATCCAATGGTCAGGATGTTTTTCTTGCCTGTCTGGTTATAATTGATTTATTGTAGTATTTTTCTGGAGAAAACTCTTTTTTTAAGCTTTGGCTCCCGGCAGGTAAGTAGCTGGATTCATTCAATTCAAATTATTTTTTAATTTCTTCCTCTTTGATTCATGGATTGTTTAAAAGCTTATTTAATTTTAAAATGTTTCGGACTTTCATGTCTTTTATTGATTTCTAGCTTCATTTCATTATGATCAAACAACATATTTTTGAAGATTTTAATTTAATTTTTTTTTTTTTTTTTTTTTTTTTGGTAGAGACAAAATCTAACTTTACCGCCCTCGGTAGAGTGCCATGATGTCACAGGACTCACAGCAACCTCCAGCTCTTGGGGTTCTGCGAGCCTCAGCCTCCCGAGCAGCTGGAACTATAGGCGCCTGCCTCAGCCTCCCAAGCAGGTGGGACTACAGGCGCCTGCCATAATGCCCAGCTATTTTTTGGTTGCAGTTCGGCTGGGGCTGGGTTTGAACCCGCCACCCTCGGTATATGGGGCCAGTGCCCTACTCACTGAGCCACAGGCGCCACCCAAGATTTTAATTTTTTAAAATTGATTATGAGGACGGCGCTCATAGCTCAGGGGGTAGGGTGCCAGCCACCTACAGTGGGGCTGGCGGGTTTGGACCCAGCCTGGGCCTACAAAAAATAACAATGACAACTGCAACAAAAAAAAAAAAGTAGCTGGGCATTGTGGCAGGCGCCTGTAGTTCCAGCTACTTGGGAGGCTGAGGCAAGAGAGCCGCTTAAGCCCAAGAGTGTGAGGTTGCTGTGACACCACGGCACTCTACCCAGGGCGACAGCTTGAAACTCTGTCTCAAAAAAAAAAATTGAAATGAAAAAATAGATCATGGTTTGTTTGATGATCCAGAATGTAGTCTATGTTAGTGAATGTTCCATATGCACTTGGAAAGATGTATATTCTACTGTTGTTGGATAGAGTATTCACTCTCTACGTGTCAGGTTGATTGATAATATTGTACAGGTCTTCTTTAGCCTTACCGATTTTCTATCCACTTGTTTTTTATTGGCTACCGAGAAAGGAGAGTTAATATCTGCAACTATAATTGTCGGTTCAACTGTTTCTCATTCATTTCTCTCAGTTTTTGTTTCATATTTTTGAAATTCTTTTGTATTTAAAATAGTCATATTTTCTTGGCAAATTCTTCCTTTTGTGATTATGTAATGCAGTCTTTTTTCCTGGTTATATTCCTTATGTAAGCTGATTCTACTCTTTTGATTAGTGTCTCCGTGCAATATGTCTTCCCATCCTTTCAGTTTAACTGGCTTAAATCTTTATATTTAACACAGACTTCTTGTTGACAGCATATAGTTGGGCTTTGATTAAAAAGAAAATCCAGTCTGAAAAACTTCCTTTTAAATAAAGGCGTTTCTGCTATTTTATTTATATTTAATGAAATTATCATTTTTTTGGTTTGTCCTTTCTGGTTCTTCTCTGTCCTTTCCTTTTTTCGTATCTCCTTTTGAGATACTTAAATAGTTTTAGTATTCCATTTTAATGTATCCATCTGTTTCTTTCTCTCATTCCCTTGTGTATGTGTGTTTAGTGGTCTAGGGCATTATAACATACATACTTCTTTCACTATTTAGAGTTCATAATACTACATTTCAAGAAAAATGTAGGGTGGTGCCTGTGGCTCAACGAGTAGGGCGCCAGCCCCATTAGCTGGATGTGGCGGGTTCAAACCCGGCCCTGGCCAAAAACTGCAACAACAACAACAAAAAAAGAAAAAACGTAGAAGCCTTATATAATTTCTTAATACCTCCTTAAATTTTTAATAATTTTCATATACATTCTATCTAAATGCATTAAAAACCACACCGACAATATGACAACTCTTGCTTTAAAGATATTATGGGGAGAAGTCGCTTATCATTTACCCAGATTCTTGCCATTTCTGTTGCTCTTTTGCTGTTTCTTTCTAAAGATGCAAGTTTCCCCTTGGTTCTTATCTTTTCAGCCTGAAGATCTTCTATTTACCCTTTCTTCTTGACAACAGATTCTTTCCTTTCATCTTCATCTGCCAATGTCTTCATTTTGCTGTTATTCCCGAAGGATATTTTCAGCATTTTAAGGATGTTATTCCACCAGCTTTTTGGCCTCCCTGGTGTCTGTTGAGAAATCCCCGGTGCTTGAAGTCGTTATTCTCCTGTGATAATGTGTCATATTTCTCTTTTCTACTTTCCAAAAGTTGTTTAGTCATTGGTTTTCAAGAATTTTATTTTGATATATATACGTGTAGTTTCCATTAAAGCTGTTTGGGTTTCATTGTGCTTCTTTAATATGTAAATTTATGTCTTTCACAAAATTTGAGAAGTTTTTAGCCACTATTTTTATTTATTTATTTATTTATTTATTTATTTTTTATTGTTAAATCATAGCTGTGTACATTAGTGCAATTGCCTGTAAGATGCACCATAGATGTTTAGCCACTATTGATGTGCATTTTCTTTTATTTTTTGCAGTTTATGGCCAGGGCTGGGTTTGAACCCGCCACCCTCCAGCATATGGGGCTGGCACCCTACTCCTTTGAGCCACAGGAGCCGCCCTGATGTGCATTTTCTACGCCACTGTCTTTCTCTTCTCCTTCTGATACATCCAAACACATAAATGTTAGACCTTTGGATGTTTTCCCATAAGTCCCTGAAACTTTCATTGTTTTAATCTTGGTTCTCTCTGTCATTCAGATTTCATAGTTTTTATTAGTCTTCAAAGTCACTAACCTGCCTCTGACATCTCCCTTCTGCTGTAAGGCTATCTGGTGCTTTAGTTTCAGATATTGTATTACTTGGTTTAAAGTTTCCTAATTGTTTTGAAATAGCTTGTATTTTTCTACTATGAAATTCCATTTTTTCATTAATTTCAAATATTAAAAACCTGTAACCTTTACCTTACGGAGTATAGTTTTAATGACTACTTTAAAGTTTTTTTCTGCTGGCTGGGCACAGTAGCTCAACGCCTGTAATCCTACCACTTTGGGAGGCCAAGGCCAGCAGATTGCCTGAGTTCAGGAGTTCGAGACCAGTTTGAACAAGAGCAAGACCCCCTGGGGCACCGGCCCCATATACTGGTGGCGTGTTCAAACCTGGCCCTGGCCAAAAACTGCAAAAAAAAAAAAAAAAAAAAAAAAAGGAAGAAAGAGCAAGACCCCCATCTCTACTAAAAATGGGGAAATTAGCTGGTGTCATGGCAGGTGCCCAGCTACTTGGGAGGTTGAGGCAAGAGGATCTCTGGGCCCCAAGAGTTTAAGGTTGCTATGAGTTAAGACACCACGGTACTATACAAAAGGTGATAGAGTGAGACTGTCTCAAAGAAAAAAAAATGTTTTTCCTGTTAATTTTAACATTTGAATTGATATTTGTTGATTTTTTTTTTTTGAACATTGGTCATATTGCCAAATTCTTTGTATGTAGAATAATTTTTGATTGTATCCTTGACATTTTAACATTATGGTCTGTAGACTCCGGATCCGTGCTATAATTTGGGAGAATGTAACGTTCAGACTCCAAGTTCTGTAGCATCTTCTGTGGGTAGTAGTTCCAGTCCTAGGTTGATTGGGTTTTTCTTGTGTTGGTTTTTTTGTTTGCTATATTGTTTGCATCTGTCTCATTCATGCTCAGCTCAGGGCTGAATCTGAGACTTGAGTGGGTTTGTACACAGAATGAATAATTTCCCTTTTGGGTTGGGCAGGGTGGCTCACACCTGTAATTCTAGCACTCCGAGAGGCCGAGGCAGGTGAATTGCCTGAGCTGACAGATTTGAGACCAGCCTGAGCAAGAATGAGACCCCCATCTCTAAAAATAGCCCGGTGTTGTGGTGGGCACCTGTAGTCCCAGCTACTTGGGAGGCTGAGGCAAGAGAATCACTTCAGCCCAAGAGTTTGAGGTTGCTGTGAGCTGTGAGCTGTGATGCCGTGGCACTCTACCAAGAGTGACAAAGTGAGGCTCAGCACTTAGGGCTCAAGCGGCTAAGGCGTCAGCCACATACACCTGAGCTGGTGGGTTCAAATCCAGCCCGGGCCCCCCAAATAACAATGACGGCTGCAACCAAAAATTAGCCAGCGTTGTGGTGGGCGCCTGTGGTCCCAGCTACTTGGGAGGTGGAGGCAGGAGAATTGCTTGAGCCCAGGAGTTGGAGGTTGCTTGGAGCTGTGATAGCACGGCACTCTACCCAGGACGATAGCTTGAGGCTCCGTCTCAAAAAATAAATAAATAAATAAATAAAAAGAGTGACAAAGTGAGACTCTGTCTAAAGAAAAAAAAATTCCTTTTTTCTTGCTTCTCTTTGGAATTCATCTCATACTCACTGGCTTACACAGACCCCTTTTTCTCATTTTTTTTTTTTTTTTTTTTTTGGTCTAGAAACACCCAATTTCTTACTGTGTTTTAGCTATCTTTTGTATTGCATTAGAAGGTTTGGGACTTGTACAAAGCCAGGAGAGGAAAAGGAAAAAAAAATAGGAAACTTACCCCTATACCAGTTGCTTCTGTTAAGTTTTGACTCCCCTTTCTGGTCACTTACCCATTTTAGAGTTCTCCAGTAGTTTCTTTTTATATTTTATCCAGAATTTTCATTGGAATCAACATAGTTGATCTTAGCTTACCTGGATCATGCTTTTTTTTATCATGTACAGTATTTTTCTCCTCAACAGGTGTTCTAAGAGCCCTTTGTCGGTCAGCGTGTGTTTTGGGTTGTTGGGCATCGGTGAAGGTATGGATTTCTCCGAAAGAGCTGTCTAAGGAACGCTAGTTTCCTTAGAGAGATGTGCTGTGAATGTCTTCTCCCTCCCTGTTATAAAAGACAGAAACCCAATCCCAGCTGTTGTCAGGAAGAAAGACTACGTCTTGGCCTCTTACCAGGAGGGCAGAAGTGTTGCCAGGAATTCTTTCTCATCTCCAGCACTGTTCTCTTGTATCAAGTTTGTCTCAGGCCAACCCCTCAGGGCCTCATCCTCCCAGCTCAGCAGCCCCCAGAGGACAGGAGCAGCTTTTCTCCAGTAGTTCCAAATGTCCCAAACTTTTCACTGGCCTAGCAAGGGACACACGCTGGTCCCTGAAGTAGTCCCTGAAGCCAGGGGCATGGAATATGCTGTGTGACCAGCCTGGATCAAATGCCCAGCCAAGAGCCAGGTGGAGGTCGAGGGTGTCAGCCCATGTGAACCCCAGGGACTGGGTTTGAGGGGGGACCTGAAACATGCATTTTCAGCTTGTTTGATATGAGGAAGCAAAGCAGTTTAGATAATTACAGATTGACAGTGTATCCTTGGGATTAAGATTTCATAGTGGGGAGAGTGATTAGGAAAAAAAATCTCTTAAAAAGGCTTCTGAGGGGACAGTAACTGTTTTAAAAAAGTTTGAGAAACACTGCCCTAAAGGAAATTGAGGCCCTGTTCTTAGAAGAAGGGGGATGGGTACCGAGCAACTGGAAACAGCTTCTGTCTCCTCTAGGGGAGTCCAGAAGCTGGAGCCCAGCGGAGGCAGGAGCAGGGCAGAGGGTGGCCCCTGGTCAGAGGGACATGGCGGGGGCTGGTGCTTGGAAAGCTGAGCCTCATCTCCAGGCTCCCTGGCCTCAGAGTTCTGGGCTGAAGGTTGAATGTTAGAGAGCTCGAGGAGGTACCCTGACCCAGCCGATCTCTGCTTTCTCCGGTGCAGGTGAAGAACGAGGTGGAGAAGCTCCCCCGAGAGCAGCGGAAGGAGAGCATGAAGCTGAAGATGGAGGAGCACACACAGAAAAAGCAGCTACTTGTGAGTCTTCGGCTTCTCGGTCGGGAAGAGGAGGGGCTGAGGGGCCAGCATGGTGACCAAGCCCTGCCCCTCAAATGCCCATCTCTTGTTCTGGATACCTAAATCCAGCCCCATCTTTGTGGCTCCCTACTGTCTCCTCCTCCATGCAGCCCTCCCTGGTTGCCTTCACGTCCCCTGGATGTGAGCTCTCCCATCTCTGGACACCAGGCCCTGTACATTGACCGTAGCACTCAAAACCCTCAGCATCTCCTGCCTTGTGTCAGGGTTATTTGTTTGTACGTCATGTCTTCTGACCAGCCTATGGGCATTATATCCATCTGCCCATTTGGCATCTTTTGGAGTCTGAAAGACATCAAACCTACAGTCTCCCAGATGTTGTCTTGTCTGCATGTTCTGAGGGGGGCTCCATCCACTTTCCTTTTGGCCTGTGAGGCAGCAACCTTGTCCTTCCTGACCCCTCCTTCCCCTCCAATCCTTCATCACCTCCTGAAGGTGTATGTATAGATTTCTTATCTCCTATCTTTGATTCATCAACTTGACCCCCCCAGCAACTGCCTCCTGGCTAGTCTTCCAGTTTGTTCCTGCGTCCCTGCAATTCCTTCTCTCAGGCCAGCAGGTGTAACCAATTCAAATTTCACATCTGATCGGGCCACCCTTCCCCCTCCCCTGTGACAGCCCTGTGCCTTAACAGCTTTCATTGGCTCCCCTTTTGTCTACTGAATAAAACCTGCCTCCTCACTGTGCCCTGCTCCAGCTTCAGAGCCTTCTTTTCAGCCCTTGCCAGAGTGCTCCCATTTCCTCCCACTAGGGGGTCTTTGTGCATTCTTCTTCCCTACTCCAAATTTGGAGAAATCTTAGAGTCCACATTTACAGATGCTTTGTATAGTATCTGGTTCAACATTCATGGCTTACTGGGGTTGGGGCTGTTAGTCTTCCCATTTGCAGAAGAGGAAACAGGCTTAGAGAAGTGACATTGTAGAGTCCACAATGGGGGGCCAAGGCCACAAGCTTGGTCTGTTTCTAGGCTTTGTGTTCCTTTCTAGGACACGGCACAGCCTGGCCCTCAACTCCACGATTAGAAAAAGAGCACAGGGGCCTGGGCACAGGGGCGTATGCCTGTATTCCCGGTCCTTAGGGTGGCTGAGGCAGGAGAGTCTCTCAAACTCAGGAATAATGAGCTATGATCAGGCCACTACACTCTAACCTTTGAGCAAGACCCTGTCTCAAAAACAAAAAACAAGCAAACAAACAAAAAAACCCTTAGAAATACCCTCTTACTCCTTCTTATTCATTGGATAAATAAATTAGAGTACATTCATAGCATAAAATATTTTCAGCCAGATAAAAGATATTTGATAGATTACATTATAACATAGAAAGATTTTTAAATGAGTTTTTAAAATTGTGGTAGAATAGTCATGAAATTTACCATCTTTATCATTATTAAATGCACAGTTCAGTGGCATTAAGCACTTTCATAGTGTTACCATCCACGATCATTCCTCTCTACAACTTTTTTTTTTTCTTTCTTTCTTTGAGACAGTCTTAAGTTGTCATCCTGGGTAGAGTGCTGTGGCGTCATAGCTCATAGCAACCAACTCGGGCTCAAGTGATCCTCTTGTCTCAGTTTTTCCTTTTAGTAGAGACAGGGTCTCACATTTGCTCAGGCTGGTCTCAAACTTGTGAGCTCAAGCAATCCACCTGCCTCGGCCTCCCAGAGTGCTAGGATTCGCCGGGGAGCTCTAAAAGTCTTTTCCTACTGTGACCTGGTACTCTGTACCCACAGGAAGTAACTCCCCATTTCCCCTCCCTCATCCCCTGGTACTTCTCTTGCACTTTCTATCTTTTGACTATTCTATATCTCCAATAAGTGCAAGCATTCAGGATTTATCCTTTTGTGTCTGGCTTATTTCACTTAGCATATTATTTCACTTAACATAACATCCCTAAGGTTCATTCATGTTGTATGTGTCAGAATTTCCTTCCTTTTTAAGGCTGAATAATATCCATTGTATGTATATCCCACATGTTTTTTATGCATTCATCTGTCTATAAATATGCGGGTTGTTTCCATCCCTGGACCACTGTGAATAATGCTGCTATAAACACGGGTATACATATATCTCTTTTTAGTTTTTTAAAACGATCTTTGTGAAACAATAAAATAGCTATAGATACACTTCTTTAGATATACTACAAACAGTTTCTAGCCATGACTGATATTAGGAATTCTTAGTTTCCTCTTACGTAGTTTCTAAGATTTTTTAATTGTATTTATTTTTTACTTTTTAGAGACAGAGTGCCCACAGAGAGATTCTGTACCCTGAGTAGAGGGCCATCATATCCTAGCTCATAACAACCTCAAACTCTTGGGCTCAGGTGATCCCCTTGCCTCAGCCTTCCGAGTAGCTGGGACTACAGGCGCCCATCACAATGCCTGCTAGTTTTTTCTACTTTTAGCAGAGACAGGGTCGGTCTCAGTTTTGCTCAGGCTAGTCTTGAACTCCTGAGCTCAGGCAATCTATCTGCCTCAGCTTCCCGGAGTGCTAGGATTATAGGCATTAGCCACCGCACCTGGCCAAATTTTTTACTCTTTAATGTGGAATATTAAAAATATAGACAAGAATAAATATAATGGAATAATGAGGCCCCACATACCCATCACCCAACCTCAATAATTATCAACTCATGTCTACTCATTCATTCTCTGACCTCTTGGTATTATTATTATTATTTTTGAGACAGAGTCTCACTTTGTCACCCCTGGGAGAGTGCCATAGAATCATGGCTCACAGCAACCTCAGACTCCTGGGCTTAAGTGATTCTCTTGCCTCATCCTCCTAAGTAACTAGGACTAAAGGCACCTGCCACAATGCCTGGCTATTTTTAGAGATGGTGTCTCGCTCTGGCTCAGGCTGGTCTCGAACCTGTGAGCTCAGGCAATCCACCTGCCTTGGCCTCCCAAGTGTTGGGATTACAGGTGTGAGCCACCGCGCCCAGCCCACATATTTATTTTTCTTTTCTAAATTTTCTTAGGCTGGGCATGGTGATTATACCTATAATCCTAGCATGCTGGGAGGCTGAGGTGGGTAGATTGCTGGAGCTCAGGAGTTCAAGACCAGCCTGAACAAGAGCAAGACCCCATCTCTATTAAAAATAGAAAAACTGAGGCAAGATAATTGCTCGAGCCCAAGAGTTTGTGGTTGCTGTGAGCTATGATGCCATGGCACTCTACTCCGGGTACCAGAGTGAGACTCTGTCTCCAAAAAAAAAAAAAAAAAAAATACATGGGCTCAGCACCTGTTGCTCAGTGGCTAGGGCACTAGCCACGTACACTGGGGCTGGCAGGTTTGAACATGGCTTTGGCCTGCCGAACAACAATGACAACTACAACAAAAAAAAGAATAGCTGGGGATTGTGGCAGGTGCCTATAGTCCCAGCTATTTGAGAGGCTGAGGCAAGAGAATTGCTTAAACACAAGAATTTGAGGTTGCTGTGAGCTGTGACGCCATGGGACTCTACCAAGGGCAATATAATGAGACTCTGTCTCCAAAAAATAAATGAAATAAATAAGTATTCTTCTCTCATCATGCTGCCTTTTCTTCTGCCACAGTAATAAATGCTGAGATGGCCAGTCTGGCTCTGGGTAAAGGTCTGTCCTCCTCTGTCCTCCATAGGACCGGGACTTCATAGCCAAGCAGAAGGAGGACCTGGACCTGGCCATGAAGAGGCTCACAGCTGAAAACAGGCGGGAGATCTGTGACAAGGAGCGCGAGTGCCTCAGTAAGAAGCAGGAGCTCCTTCGAGGTATGGCCCAAGAGTGGGTGGTACTTTCTTGGCCCAGAATCTCTGTGAATGGACATCCCTGCCCTGGGAAGTGGGGTGGGAAGTGGGTGCCCTGGGTCTTCTCCATCCAAAAAACTAAACATCATTCTTCAAGGTGAAGTCAGGCAAGGACACCAGTTATCACCAACACTATTTGACATTATTCCACACGTTAAGGGGAAAAAACACAGCAAGAGGGATGTTGGTGGAAATTAACGCATGTGCTGCTAACTATGTGGGGTTGGGGGTCAGGATGGAGAGCCCTGTCCTAACAGCTGTCACATGTTGAGCAATTGCTCTACCAGGCTGTGCGTATGATGGTTTTCATACCTTCTCCCTGAATCCTCACCCTATCAAGCAGATCATGCCATTATCCCTATTTTTATAGATAAGGAAACTGAAGCTTAGAGAGTTGCCATTCTTTGGCCGAGTGCCTTAGTTCATCTAGGTTGTGGCAACAAAATGCCACCGACTGGGTAGCTTGTAAACAACACAGATTTATTTCTTACACTTCTGGAGACTGGGAAATCCATGGTGAAGGTGCCATCAGATTTGGTGATACCACTTTTTATAGAACGGGGATGCAGTGAAATAAACTGAGCATTTGCAGGAAGCCGAGCATGACCTCCTCGGTACCTCGAAGGGTGTGAGACTCTTCTGATACCAGCTCCCTTGCTCTGTTGCTGTGCCCAGGTCGATTAATAGACTGCAAAGACGCCAGACACTGTTGTCTTTGTAACAGATGCATGGGACTTGCAGGAGACAAGGAGGAAATAATAAAAGGCCATTCCCTGTTTTTCTGTTTGAGGCCTCCCCATTTGCCTGTTAGGAAAGCAGAAATGCAGTGTAGATTGCATTTGAAAATGTCTAAAGGATGTTTCATGCCTCCATGGTATAAATACATAGTTGTGTCCCTTTGATATAACTTTAGGAATGAAGAGGTTGAATTCCTAAATGAATACAATTTAGGAATGAAGAGGTTTTTCTTAATCCACAGGGAGGTTTTCTCTTTTCTTTTCTTTTCTTTTCTTTTCTTTTCTTTTCTTTTCTTTTCTTTTCTTTTCTTTTCTTTCTTTTCTTTTCTTTTCTTTCTTTTCTTTTTTTTTTTTTTTTGAGAAAGAGTCTCACTCTGTTGCCCTGGGTAGAGTAACACAGCATCATAGCTCACAGCAATCTCAAAACTCCTGCATTCAAGTGATCCACTTGCTTCAGTCTCCCAAATAGCTGGGACCAGGCACCCACTACGATGCCTAGCTATTTTTAGAGACAGGGGTCTTGCTCTTGTACAGGCTGGTCTCAAAATCTTGAGCTCAAAGCAATCCACCCACCTCAGCCGCTAGGATTACAGGCATGAGCCACCTTGCGTGGGCCCCAGGAGGTTTTCTTAATCTATTCCAAATCCCAGTGATGGCACCTGGATTGGGGATAGATAAAAAGCAGGAATTATTCAAAGTTAGAAGCCACCTCATCTGCAGTTTCTCTGGCTCCTAGCTTGGAACACTTTCAGCTATCCCATGCTGCTGGGAGCAATCATCTCTTAGGCTTTAAGGAAGTTTCTAGGACTCACTCAGACCATTGAACATGGTCTAATGAGGTAGCACACATTAATTCCTCTGAGCTCAGCAGGTTGCGTATCAGCTACAGCATGAGGAGGCCTGGCAGAGGGTTGGGGGATGGGAGCTGTCAGGTCTCCAGCTGTCAGCTCACCAGGTGGGTGGCATGTCCTCTGCAGACCGAGAGGCAGCCCTGTGGGAGATGGAGGAGCGCCAGCTGCAGGAGAGGCACCAGGTGGTGAAGCAGCAGCTCAAAGACCAGTACTTCCTCCAGCGGCACGAGCTAGTGCGCAAACACGAGAAGGTGAGGCTCCGGCGGGGCGGGGCCTGGGTCTGTTCCCACAGACCTGGAGGGCAGTGGGGCTGCGCCTGATGGGGTACCCATGGGCACTGTTTGTGTCCCTGAGGGGAGCCGAGCGTGGCTGCAGAGAGGCCACAGGATGTTCTCCACGGATGGCTTGCTTTGGCTAGAGGGACCAGGAATGGGGAAAACAGTGCAGGGAAGCAGATGGCCTAAGCCGCTCCCTTGCCAGCTCTGACACCTGCAATGCATGTCTCTTCTTCATTCATTTTTTCTCTTTTTTGTCTTTCATTTTTACCATCCCTTTCTATCCATTGTCCTGTTGTTTCTCTCTTTCCCGTGGACTCCCTCGGAAGGCTTTCAGGTCTCCACTTAAATACTACCTCTGGTAGGAAGCCTTCCCCAAACTCCCAGAGCTGGCCAGCGTCCCTGCTCTGTGTGCCCAGAATACCTACTTCTGTGGTCATTGTCTATCTCAGTTTAGTCCCCATAGTGGAGACGGTGACAGATAAACTGAGGTCTGGAGGCACAGCAGCTGTGGGTAATTCCAATTCCTTTTGTGAATGCAACAAGGGAGGAAGGCAGCATAAGGCAGGGGGAGCTCAGAATAGGGTGCCCAGCCCAGCTAAGAGGTCAAGGGAGGCCTCTTGGAGGAGGTGATACAGGCTGAGCTTTGAAATACAAATAGGTATCAGGAGAAGGAAAAGATTCAAATGCATTAGGACTTTTTAAGATATGAATTTACATTTGCCATCAATAATGATGAAATATCATATCCCCGTGAGTTCACATTTTACTTTGAGATATTAGCTAATGGTGGCCTATCATCATTGATTAGAAGAGAAGGCATTTAGAAGGTGAGAATCCAAAATATAAACAATAATTTAACTTTTTTTGAGACAAGAGTCTCACTCTGTTGCCCTAGGTAGAGTGCCACGGCATCATAGCTCAAAACAACCTCAAACTTTTGGGCTCAAGAGATCCTTCTGCATCAGCCTCCCAAGTAGCTGGGACTACAAGCGCCTGCCACAATGCTTGGCTAGTGTTTCTTTCTTTCTTTACTTTTACTTTTATTTGTTTATTTATTTTATTATTATTATTATTATTTTTAGAGATAGAGTCTCACTTTGTCGCCCTTGGTAGAGTGCCGTGGCGTCACAGCTAAAAGCAACCTCAAACTCTTGGGCTCTTGCCTCAGTCTCCCTAATAGCTGGGACTACAGGTGCCCGCCACAACACCCGGGTATTTTCTGTTGCAGTTTGGCTGGGGCCGGGTTTGAACCCACCACCCTCTGCATATGAGGCCCGCGCCCTACTCACTGAGCCACAGGCGCCGCCCTATTTATTTATTATTATTTTTTTTTGAGACAGAGTCTCACTCAGTCCACCTGGGGTTGAGTGCTATGGCATTATAGCTCACAGCAACCTCAAACTCTTGGGTTCAAGCAATTTTTCTCTTGCCTCAGTCTCCTAAGTAGCTGGGACTATAGGCGCCTGCCACTATGCCCGACTGCTATTTTTAGAGACAAGGTCTCCATCTTGCTCAGGCTGGTCTCGAACTCTTTGAGTTCAGGCAATCCACCTGACTCAGTATCCCCGGGGTGCTAGGATTACAGGTGTGAGCCTCCCCACCCAGCCTACTACTAATAATTTTGAAAATGAGAATAGAAAAGGAGGATTATTTAGCAGAAGTAAAGTGATACCAGTGTTGCTTTGCTGAACTCGATGGCCTACATTGGTCCTGGGCTCCTGAATGGAGTATGGTGACTTTTGGCCACTGACCACACCAAGGGCTAAAGTGTAGCTGACCTCAGCTTGTGGGTTTCCCAACTCAGGAGCGGGAGCAGATGCAGCGCTACAACCTGCGCATGATAGAGCAGCTGAAGGTGCGGCAGCAGCAGGAGAAGGCGCGGCTGCCCAAGATCCAGAGGAGTGAGGGCAAGACCCGGCTGGCCATGTACAAGAAGAGCCTGCACATCAACGGCGGGGGCAGCGCAGCCGAGCAGCGGGAGAAGATCAAGCAGGTGAGGGCAGCAGGGCAGGCAGGTCCTGGGGGTGTGTTGGGCTGGGGGCAAGTCCAGGCATGGCCTTGTGCAATTGGGAGGAAAGTGGAAGGCAAGATGCAGCACAAGAGCTTGGCAGGTTGGAAAGGGGTGTGTGAGTCACAGGCAGGTCCTGGAAGCTGCATTAGCCTCACAATAACCGTCTCTGGGGGAAAGAGGAGGGAACTTGGTGCTGTGCTATGGACTCCCATACCCAGTTCCCTTCCCTTCTGCACTGCCGTGCTTGTATTCCAGCAGCTTCCTCTCTGCTGGCAGACACCTTCTCCTCCAGCAAGAGCCCACTCACATGTGGCCCTTGTGGCCCGGGCCCTATGATTCCTGCCTGGTACATACACAGTCCTGGCACACATCATGTTACAATGTTGTGGCCTGACCAGCCTGGGGCTCTTTGGGGCAGGGCCTAGGTCTCAGCTCAGAGTGAGGACTTTACACAGGGGCACATACTGCAGTGGTTGGGTGCTGGGGTTGTGCACAAACCAGCCCTGCAGGGGGACACCTTGGGGGTCAGCTGGGGTGATACCCCCACCCACCCAGCCAGGCCCCTGGTTCGCTAACAGACCCCTACCCCACCCCGTACAGTTCTCCCAGCAGGAGGAGAAGAGGCAGAAGTCGGAGCGACTGCACCAGCAGCAGAAGCACGAGAACCAGATGCGGGACATGCTGGCGCAGCGCGAGAGCAACATGGGCGAGCTGCAGCAGCTGCAGGTATGCCCGGGCTGCCGTGCTGTCCCTCAGGGGCCCTGGTTCCAGACATGCGTTGCTCTTAGGCTGTGTGACATTGGGCAAGTCATGTCACCTCCCAAGCTGTCATTCTCACACCCCTAAAATGGGCATGGGGTGGGGCTGGTCATTCCTATTTTGCAGGACTGGGTTGAGGACTGTGAGATGATGGAGCTGGCTCTTCCTCGCCCAGGGTCTTGCTCTGCTGCTGGGGTTCTTCATCACCATTGTGTTTTGGTAAACGGTGTCCCTGGGTGTTGCCAAGCCCCTGGGTGACGGCTTTTGCTGTGGTGATCCCTGACTTAAAGTTTCCCAGCTACTGGGTCTGTTCCATGCCAGAGGGTCCCAGCCTCAGGTATGGTACTTGAAGCCCTCTTGTGGGGATGGGGCCGACTTGAACCTCCACAGACCTTGGGAAAACGCTGAGCCATCGGCCCCATCTGGCCATTCCTGAAGAGGCAGGTTCACATTCCAGGTGCTGAAGCCAGCCAGGCAAGGGCTCTGCCTGGCCGCTGTGTGTCTTTCGGCCAAGCCCCTCACCTTCTGGAGCTGTCTTCCTGCCCCTGCGTTGGGTTGTGAGGATCAGCTGGGAGAAGCCACATAAAGCGTGAACGCAGCTCCTGCCCGGAACATGGTGCCGCTACGGGTTTATTGCTAACTAAACCAATTTCTTAACTCCCAGAATCCTTTTGCTTGAAACCCAAAGTGAAAATTCCCTGAGGGGTTCTACTTTCCCACCCCAAAGGGTCATAAGGCATCATCCCCTGCTTTATAAGCCCCTTATAACAAGATTGATTGATTCCCTGCAAGGAATCAACAGTGACTTGTCACTTCTGCCTATACCAGAGACTTAAATTTTGTAAAGCAATTAACTTACCTCAGAGAACAGTGAGGGTGGGAGGGTCTTAGCCATGTCTATGGGCCTCAGCCCTGAGCAATTAGACATGATGCAGTAAGTTTTATATACACATATAATTTATGTAAACACTATGCATACAGATTATCTTAGTGTGGGCTGCCATAACAAAATACCATGGTGACTGAAACAAGAGAAATTTACTTCTCATAGCTCTGGAGGCCAGAAGCTCACAATTAGGGTCCCAGCACAACTAGGTCTGGTGGGGGCTTGCAGGTGGCTTCATTCTTGTGGCACTAATCCCTTTAGGAGAACTCCATCCTCATGGGCGCAGCTTAATCGAATCATGTGCCAAAGATTCCATCTCCAAATACCATCTCATTTGGGGTTAGGTCTTCAACATGAGTTTTGAGGAATACAAGAGCACAGATGTTTAACACAGTGTTATTTATAAGAGTGAAAATAAAAAGCAATGTAAGGAGCCAAAAATAGTTATGTTTAGGTAAATTTGATTAATATATGCCATGGGATATCTATAGGCATTCAAATAATTATGAAAAATAATACTTATCTGTAGAAATCACACTATAATGTTAAGTGAGGTGTGGGAGTCAGTTTCAGAATTGTGTATACAGCTAAACAACCTATAGGACAGAGCCTGACAAGAAATAGATCTGAATGTTTACAGGGGTTGATTCGATGTGGTAGGATTATGGCACACATTGTGTTTATTGTTAATAGTTTTATTATTTTGTTAAAATGATATATGTTCTTGCTTAAGCTCAGGAGTTCGAGACCAGCCTGAGCAAGAGTGAGACCCCATCTCTACTAAAACAGAAAAAAATAGCCAGGTGTCATGGCGGGCTTCTGTAGTCCCAGCTACTTAGGAGGCTAAGACAAGAGGATTGCTTGAGCCTAAGAGTTTGAGGTTGCTGTGAGCTATGATGCCATGGCACTCTACCCAGGGTAAAAGAGTGAGACTATCTAAAAAAAAAATTATGTTCTCTTAAAAAAAATTCAAACTGTGCAAAAAACACAAGGAAGAAAGTTGCTGGAGGCGCCTGTGGCTCAAGCGGCTAAAGCGCCAGCCACATACACCTGAGCTGGCAGGTTTGAATCCAGCCTGGGCCTGCCAAACAACAATGATGGCTGCAACCAAAAAAATAGCCGGGCATTGTGGCGGGCACCTGTAATCCCAGCTACGTGGGAGGCAGAAGCAGGAGAATCGCTTGAGCCCAGGAATTGGAGGTTGCTGTGAGATGTGATGTCACAGCTCTCTACCCAGGGCGACAGCTTGAGGCTGTGTCTCAAAAAAAAAAAAAAAAAAAGAAAGTTGCAAAATTACTGCACATCCCAGCACACAGTTAATAAGAACTATTAACATCAATAGTCTGTACTTTTCCTGTAGGCCCATTTTGGGACAGGTGCATTGAGTTACATACAGAGTTTTGTATAAACGGGGTTTATAATCCAGGAGGAGGAATGATAAGTGAATGATGCTGGTGTCCGCACAGCTACAGTATGAGGTGTGTATCAACCTTTAGTGCTTCTGTCTTCTGAAATTCTCATGTATTCTCTCTGGAATTTGTTCCAGAATGAAAAGTGTCACCTCTTGGTTGAGCACGAAACCCAGAAGTTGAAGGCCCTGGACGAGAGCCATAACCAGAACCTGAAGGAATGGAGGGACAAGCTTCGGCCACGTAAGAAGGTAAGCAAGTCTGGGGGTCTGGGGTGGCAGGCTCTGCTCCACCCCATGCCATGGGTGTCTGCTTGTGACATCTTAGGCTTTCTTATTTTGATGGACTCTTGCTTTGTGGCATCCATTAAATGGATGTGTACCTGAGAGGGAGAGGAACTTTCTAAATAACTCTTTTTTTGATTTTTTTTTTTGCAGTTTTTGGCTGGGGTTGGGTTTGAACCTACAACCTCTGGTATATGGGGCCGGCATCCTACTGCTTAAGCCACAGGCACCACCTAAATAACTCTTTATGGCTGAATGCTCTATAGCTTCCACCTCTAGAAATGCCTTGTTTAGCTCCCTCCACAGACTGAAGGACTCCTAGCACAGGGTGTCTACAGAGGACACTGCAGTATGAGTCAGCCATGGCACCAGGTCAAATGCTCAGCCTGTGAGCATTTTCTCTTAGAGGAAGTTGTGCTGAGTAGTTGGAACCCTGCACCAAATAGATTACTTTCCTGTCAGTTTTCTATTGCTATGTAACAATCTGCCATACATTTAGCAGCTTAAACCAATAGCCATTTATTATCACCTAGGGATGAGGTTCAGGGGTCTGGGTGGGCTGGACTGGGTTCTCTGCTCAGGGTCTCACCAGGCTGCAATCAGGGTATTAGCTGGGCTAGGCTTTTATCTGGAGTTTCTAGGAAAGAATCACTTCTGAGCTCATTTAGCTTTTGACAGAATCCAGTTCCCTGTGGCTGTAGGTTTGAGGTTCCAGTCTCTTTGCTGGCTGTCAGCCAGGGGCTGCCCTCTATTCTAGGGGCCACTTGAATTCCCTGTCATGTGCCCCCTCCGCCTACACATAGCAAGCATGCATTGTGTTCTTCTCGGGCTTTGAATCTCTCTGACGTCCCCTTCTGCTACCAACTGCAAAATACCCTTTAAAAAGGCTGATGGGATTAGAATAGGCTCATTCCTTGTAAGAAGTGACATCGTAGTCACAGGTTCCACGCACACTCAAATGAGGGGGGAAATTCTACAGAAGTGAGTCACCGGGGTCGTTTGTGAATTCTGCCTGCCCTACTTTCCCATTCAAAACACACACCCTCCCTTAATGCCGCATCACTCTTTACTGCCCTCTCCCTCTTCTTCCCTGCTAGGCACCTTGAGTAGCTCATACCCCTGCTCCAATTTCTTTACGTCATATTTATTTCTCAGCCCACTACAGCTGTTCCTGGAAGGGTCAGTAATAGCATGCTGGTGGCCAAGTCCCATGAACTGACTTATTGAACTTGACCTCCTGGTAGTAGCCAACACTGTCAGCCACTCCCTGCCTCCCTCTGCTGTCTTATCCTTTTGAGTCTGCTCTCTGCTGGGTTTCTTCTTTGATGCTGGCCCCTCTACAGCGTCCTCCCTGGGCTATCTGCTGATTCTGACCCCAGAGCTCTATCCTTATCCCTCTTGTCTGATCTGAACCCTCTCCCTGCTGAACTCATTCATTCTCATGGCTCCATCCCCAATCTCCAAGCCATACTCCTAAAATCTCAGCCTCCTGTCCAGACCACCCTCCTATGCAGCACATTCAGACTGTCCCCTAGATTCCTCCACCCATAGGTCCACCAGCCCCACAACTGTCATGTCCCAAACACAGCCCATTGTCTTCCCATACAAAACCCATTCTCCTCCAGTCTTCCATGCCTTGGGGAATGGCACCTCCACTTTCCTGGATGCCCAAGTAGAGTGCCATCCTCTTGGCTCCTTCCCCGTCGACTGGCCATCTCATGTTGGTCACTCAGCTCTGTGCATTGTCCTCCTCTGTGCTGCTCCTTTCCCCTGACAAGGCTCATTGCTCCCCACCTGCTTTACTGAAACTGCTTTCTAAGTGGGCCCCTGTTCTTGATGCCTACCCCACCAAATCCACCTCGTCCCATGGCTCTCTGGCACCCAACCCTGCTGACTCTCTAGCCTAGTAGTTCTCAAGCTTTTTGGCTTCAGAACCTTATTAAAAGTGATTAAAAACTCTGAAGTTTTTGTTTATATGGATTATATTTATCGCTGTTTACCACTTTAGAAATTTTATCTGAGAATTTGGAAAATACTTTATCACTTACCAATAACAATAAAAAATGTATGGCCGGGCACGGTGGCTCATGCCTGTAATCTTAGCACTCTGGGAGGCCCAGGTGGGTAGACTGCCTGATCTCAGAGGTTCAAGACCAGTCTGAGCCAGAGTGAGACCACGTCTCTAAAAATAGCCAGGCATTGTGGTAGGCAGCCTCCCAGGCTGAAGCAAGAGAATCACTTGAGTCAAAGAGTTTGAGGTTGCTGTGAGCTATGATGCCACAGCACTCTACTAAGGGTGATAAGTGAGACTCTGTGTCAAAAAAAAAAAAAAATACCTATTACACGTTTGCATAACTAATAGATTTTGATGGATTCTATTTTCCAAAATAAATTAGTGAGAAGACTGACATTGTTATATATATATATATATCTGTTTTAAGTGTGGTTAAAAGAAGACAGCTGGATTTTCACATCTCTGTTGGCCTTCATTCTGTTGTGATACATTATTTCGGTTGATGTTTATGAAGAAAGTCTGGTTTCACACAGATGTACCCTATATACTCGAGTATAAGCCGAGTTTTTTCGGCACAAAATTTGTGCCGAGTTCGGGTTTTTCGGCACAAATTTTGTGCCGAAAAACTTGGCTTATACTCGAGTATATACGGTATTTAGAAAAGGAAGTAATACTTTGATAGCCTTTTCAGATAATTATGAATATTCCTTTTTGATAGTACACTGAAGTTCAATAAGTGGTAGTTTCTTAAAGGCTAATTGTAGTGTGGAACTTGCACCCATTTCAGAGTTTTCATTCTCTGTTGTGTTAAAATCAACTGGTTTGTCTTGTGCTTTCAGTGGAACTTCCACTCAGCTATGATCTTGTAACATCACACACTGGGTATTTGGAAAATATTGGTTCACTGAGTTATGCAAATATAAATATTGACACATTAAACTAAATATAAAAAAGAAATCTGGCTGTTTTGGTGGCTCATACCTACAATCCTAGTACTTTGGGAGGTTGAGGTGAAGGATTGCATTAGATCAGGAGTTTAAGACCAGCCTGAGCAAGAGCAAAGTCCAATCTCTATTTAAAAAATAGAAAAATTAGCGGGTGTGGTGACAGGTGTCTGTTGTCCCAGCTACTTAGGAAGCTGAAACAGGAGGATCACTTCAGCCCAGGAGTCTGAGGTTGTAGCAAGCTATCATGAGACCACTATACTCCAGCCTGGGCAAGGTAATGAGACCCTGTCAAAAAAAAAAAAAAAAAAAAAAAAAAAAAATTAAAATTCAGGCTTGGTGCCTGTAGCTCAGCGGCTAGGGCGCCAACCACTTATACCAGAGCTGGTGGGTTTGAATCCAGTCCACGCCTGCCAAACAACAATGACAGCTGTAACCAAAAATAGCCAGGCGTTGTGGCAGGTGCCTGCAGTCCCAGCTACTTGGGAGGCTGAGGCAAGAGAATCTCTGAAGCCCAAGAGTTTGAGGTTGCTGTGAGCTATGATGCCACGGCCTCTACCCAGGGCAACATAGTGAGACTCTGTCTCAAAAAAAAAAAAAAAAAAAATTCAGGCAGTACCTGTACTCGGTGGGTAGGGTGTAGTCACATGGTCACATACATCAAGGCTGGCAGGTTTGAACCCAGCCCATCTAAGCAACAATGACAACTGCAACAGAAAAATAGCTGGGTGTTGTGGCGGATGCCTGTAGTCCCAGCTACTTGGGAGACTGAGGCAAGGTAATTACTTGAGCCCAAGAGTTTGAGGTTGCTGTGAGCTGTGACACTTTGGCACTCAACTGAGGGCAATATAGTGAGACTCTGTCTCAAAAAAAAAAAAAAAATCATTAATATTACCACTGATTTTATCAGATTTTTTTTTTTTTTTTTTAAGAGTCAAGTCTCTTTTTTTCGCCCTCTTTAGAGTGCTGTAGCGTCACAGTTCACAACCTCAAGCTCTTGGGCTTAGGCAGTTCTCTTGCCTCAGCCTCCTGAGTAGCTGAGGTCTACAGGCATCCACCACAATACCCAGCTATTTTTAGAGACGGGGTCTTGCTCTGGCTTAGGCTGCTCTCGAACTCAAGGAATCCACCCACTTCGGACTCCCAAGTGCTAGGATTACAAGCATGAGCCACTGCACCTGGTGGCTTTATTTTTTTAATTGAAAACCCTTTTCTTATACTATGAGTAGATTAAAGAATACCCATGCAGGCAGGGCCTGGTGGCTCACAACTTTAATCCTAGCACTCTGGGAGGCTGAGATGGGAGGATCCTTTGAGTCCAGAAGTTCAAAACCAGCCTGAACAAGAGTAAGACCCCATCTCTACAAAAAATAAAACAATTAGCTGGGCATGGTGGTGGGCACCTGTAGTCTCAGCTACTTGGGAGGCTGAGGCAGAAGGATCACTTGAACCTAGGAGCTATGACGACCACTGTACTCTAGCCCTGGGTGACAGAGGACAGAATGAATATCCGTGCAGTTGGTGCCATTGTCTAAATTCCTCCTCAAGATCCAGAAATTAGTTTTACCCATCATGACTTTTGTACCATTAGTATAAATATAAAAACAGTGGAAAGGTCGGGCTCTCACCTTAGTGTTAGGAAACTAGACTTTGTCGTCCCTCTCCCATCCTGAGAAGGGTTTTGGACCCCCGAGGGGTTCACAGACGACACTTTGAGAACCATTGCTCTTGTCTTATCTCCTGTGAGTCTCACCCGCCTCTTGTGCGCTGAACAGATTTCAGTACCCAAATAGATCTCCATACCATATGTGCTTCTCTCGTTCCCTGCTGGGCCTTTGCCCAGGCTGTTCCCTCTGCCAGCAATTCTGTACCCACCAGGCTTTGCTTGGCCAACTTCTGTTTATCTTCGGTGCTCAGCCACCTCCCCCACCATGGCTGTGTGGGTGTCTCTTCTGAGCTCCAACAACTCTCTGTCCTTGCTCTGTCATGGTAGTTATCACATGGTGCTGCCTTTGTCTGCCATCTTAGCTTGGTCATTCATTCATTTGTTCATTCATTAGTGTATTCATGCAACAAACATTTCTTTAGCACATGCTAAGTGCTCCAGACCCTTTTAGGCACTGGAGATGATAAAGTAAACAGAAGGGACAAGTCCCTGAAGGACCCAGAAGCAGGGAAGGGAACAGCTTGAGGATGGCAGTGAGGGGAAGGAAGGAAGGACATGAGTGAAGGGGCCTTGTAGCGGTTGGGGTGGGGCAGGGGGAGCATTCCCAGCACCTGGAAGAGCAGCTGCAGTGGCCCTGAAGTGAGAGTGTGCCTGCTACTCTGAGGAACACCATGGAGGCCCTCTGGCTGGAGCAGAGTGGTGATGACTGTGGGAGTGGTAGGAGGTGAAGTATGAGGGGCATTGGGTGCCTGGGTAGAATGTGACCTTTGCTTCATGTGAGATAGGACCCATTGAAAGGTTCTGAGCAGAGTATGACATGATCTGACCTGTGTTTTCAAAAGGATCCTTTTGCCTGCTGTAGGGGTTAAGGGTTGAAGCAGAGACCAGCAGGGAAACCATTGGGATAATCTTGGTGAGACAGGATTGTGTTTTGGACAAAGTCGGCCTCAGGAGGTGGGGAGAATTCATACATCTCTTTTCTAGATGGTATTCTACAAGTTCTTGGGTGGTGTCCAGCTTTGGGATCTCAGGCAAGCCAGCCATCTTACCTCCCTGAGCCTGTATTAGTCAATATTCTCCATAGAAACAGAACCAATAGTGGGAAGGGGGATGTTGATGTATTTGTTTTAAGGAGTTGGCTCACACAGTTGTGGAGGCTGTTAAGTCCAGAATCTGTAGTTCTGGCCATCAGGCTGCAAACCCAGGGAGGAGTAGATCTTGCAGTGTAGAGGCA
Source organism: Loris lydekkerianus (assembly GCA_963574355.1). Taxonomy (NCBI): domain Eukaryota; kingdom Metazoa; phylum Chordata; class Mammalia; order Primates; family Lorisidae; genus Loris; species Loris lydekkerianus. Next base: position 23,101 of record CAUYPK010068796.1, read on the forward strand.
GAATTCCTTCTTTTCTCATAAGGTCTTCACTGATTAGATGAGGCCCACCTATATTAGAGGATCATTTGCTTTACTCACAGATTACTGATTTAGGTCAGATGTGGTGGCTCACACCTGTATTCCTAGCACTTTGGGAGGTTGAGGCAGGCAGATTGTTTCAGCTCAGCCCAGCTTGAGCAAGAGCAAGACCCTGTCACTACTAAGAACAGAAAAACTAGCTGGGCATCATCGTGGGTGCCTATAGTCCCAGCTACTCAGGAGGCTGTGGTAAGAGATCATGTGAGCCCAAGAGTTTGAGGTTGCTGTGAGCTCTTCCACTATGGCATTCTACCTACTCAGGGTGACAGAGTAAGTCTCTGTCTTAAAAAAAAAAAAAAAAAATTTTACTGATTTAAATGTTAATCATATCTGAAAAATACCATCAGAGTGACATCTACATTGGTGTTTGACCAAACTGAGTACCAAGGCCTTGCCAAGTTGTTGTGTAAAACCATCACAGGGTCGTCATTTTTTTTTTTTTTTTTGGGGGGGGGGAGTATCAAATGATCCTTTATTGAAACATTTTCCTTTGTACTTTTTAACTAGCCAGGCATTTGACAGCACCACTATTGATGTCATCTATGATGTCATGAGAGTGGCGGCCATCAACATTGCAGCCCATGGACTGGGCCGTCCCCAGGATCTCTTAATGGTTCCAGAGAGTTATCTGGCTAAAGATTGGTGCCACATCTGTCTGGCAATGTTGATAATCTCACTGAAAGTGATATTTCCGTTGTGTTTCATGTTTTTCTGTTTCTTTCTGTCTCTTGGCGGTTCCTTGAGGGCTTTGATGATGAGGGCAGAGGCAGAAGGTGCCACTTCAACCTGGGCCTGTTCTGGATAATCAGTTTCACTGTAATCCTCAGATCCTTCCAGTCACCAGTTGCCTTGGTGATGTCATCACCAACCTTTTTTGGAGACAAACCCAGGGGGCCAATCTTGGGGGCCAGGGCAGACATGGCACCAACTTTGCCACTGGTGCACCTCAGGTACGCGACTTTCATCTCGTTGGGTTCAAACTTAGGTGGCATGGTGGAGACGGCTGTGTGGGATGAACCCATATTCGGGACCGAAGAAAGTTGCACCTTGGCCGCCTCCCACCGAAAAGCCAAAAGCCATCACATGGTCTTCTATCACAGTCTATCACTAATGTGCAATGTTATCCCAGAAGTCACCAGCCCATATGACAGGCCAAGCATATGCTGGTTTCCTTCCATCCCCCTACACTCTCTGAGGAGAAAAATGCCCTGGTTATCCTTCATGTCCGCGTGTCCTGAAGTCCTGAGGGTTTTTCTGACCTCAGACATCAGCCCTGTTGCTGTAACTGCCCACCTTACCTCAGTAATGGCCTTGGAAGTCCTTGAATTGAGGCTTCCTTCCTGTGCTAATAGAGCGTTCTGGCTGGAAGGTGGCCAGGGTTCCAGACCTTCTTGTTAACAGGCCTGTGCTCATCATTTCTGTAACCATGGCCTGCTGAGACTTTTGATATTTGATGCTCTAATCAATAATGCTTCTGCTGACATAGGCTGATTCTGGAATCAGGAAATAAACATTCACCTGGTTATCTTACTTGGGGGGTTCTATGCCCTTGGCACATCCTGAGACAGTTTGAAAATGACCATCTTGCCTCTAGCAACTGTCTCATATCTCAGATTGCTGCATGGGGGGCCTGAGCTTGGGGGAGGCACCATGAACATGTGGTTGGGAAGCTGGCATTGGTTTTGCCTATACAGCCTGCTTCTGCACAATTCTTTGTAGAATTCTTGTGTCATTGCTACTTGGGTTGCTGCTGGAACAGTTACAAAGAGGTGATTATTTCATTCTGGAATAAATGGTTTTTATGCTCTTGCATTATAGTCAGCAGCCTTAAGCTCCCTCCCTCTATGGTGGGCAGGGGTGATGATGGTACATTGTAGTTTTGAAAAATTCAGACTTATTTATTTCAAGTCAGTATAGAACACCTGATAGGTCAACAAAGTGTTGCTTGGGTTATTGTTAACACAGAATGTGACCTCAAACAAGTCCTGTCTTCCCTCTTGTGCCTTTTTTAGGCTGTAGATATATTTCTTTACTTAAAGCAGGTGTTGGCAAACTACTGCCTACGAGCCACATTTGGCCAACCATTGTAAATAAAGGTTCACTGGAACACCACCAGGGTTGTTCATTTACATATTGTTTATGGATAATTTTGCAGTTGGCAGTTGAGTAGTTGATGCCCTGCTAAGCTGAAAATGTTTACTGTCAGTCACATAAGAGAAAAAAAATGGCTGATTCTAGTAATAGAAAGTTGTACAGAGGAATGTATGTGGTGGATAGAATAGAGTAGTGCTTAAGAACAGGCTTTGAAATTAGAGGTGGATAAAGTCCTAACTATCTTGTTATTAGCTCTGAGATCTTGGGCAAGTTACTAAACCACTCTGTGCTCAAAAACTAGTAACTGTGATAGCCTAGGGACTAGAATTGGCTTACAGCCATGGTATGTTTGGCCAACATAATAATGATTTAAATTTTTTTGAAAGGTGTCAACTTGTAAGTATAAAGAGATTGTACATAAAAATCTTTTTTTCTCTCAATATTTTTATTAAATCATAACTGTGTACTTTATTGCATTTATGGGGTACAATGTGCTTTTATATACAATTTGGAATGCTTACATCAAATTGATTAACATAGACTTCACCTCACTTATTATTGTGTTAAGACATTTATACTCCTTACTAGATTTGACATCCCTTGCAATATGCACCATGGGTGAGGTCCCACCGACTACCCTCCCTCCACCCAACCTCCCCCATCGCCTCCCCTCCTCTCATCCTGGACTATAGTTGTGTTTTATCTTTCTGTACATAAACATCTTCATTTCCAGTTTCTTTTGAAAACCCAGGCGCTCTGGCAGCACTGTCTGACTGTCAAGTCCATGTTCTCTCCATTACACTTTGCTTTTTTTTGAGACAGAGTTTCACTCTGTCACCTGGGTAGAGTGCCTTGGTGTCATAGCTCACAGCAACCTCCAACTCTTGGGCTTGAGCAATCCTCTTGCTTCAGCGTCTTGAGTAGCTGGGACTACAGGTGCCAGCCACCACACCTGGCTAGTTTGTCTGTTTTTAGTGGAGAAAGGGTCTCACTCTTGCTCAGGCTGGCTTCGAACTCCTGAGCTCAAGCAGTCTATCCACCTCAGCCTCCAAGAATGCTAAGATTACAGGCGTAAGCCAACACACCTGGCTTGCTTCCCTTTTTTTTTTTTTTTTTAATTACATTATAGCTGTGTACATTAATGCATTTATGGGGTACAATGTGTTGGTTTTATATACAATTTGAAATACTTTCATCAAACTGGTTAACATAGCCTTCACTGAACTTTCTTAATTATCGTGTTAAGACATTTATACTCTACACTTAGATTTGACATGCACCCTTGTACAATGCACTATAGGTGTATCTGACCAATTACCCTCCCTCTGCCTCTGCCCATTCTTCCCCCCTCATCTTGGGCTGTAGTTGGGTTATAGCTTTCATATGGGAGTGTGGGTGTTTATATATTGATTTCATAGTACAGCTGAGTACATTGGATACTTTTTCTTCCATTCTTGAGATACTTTGCTAAGAATATGTTCCAGCTCCATCCATGTAAACATAAAAGAGGTAAAGTCTCCATCTTTTTAAAGGCTGCATAATACTCCATGGTGTACATATACCACAATTTATTAATCCATTCATGGGTCAAAAGGCACTTGGGCTTCTTCCATGACTTAGCAATTATGAATTGAGCTGCAATAAACATTCTGGTGCAAATATCTCTGTTATAAAGTGAGTTTTGGTCTTCTGGATATATACCTATCCTTTCTTAATTGAATGCTTATTATTGGAGAGCCCTTAAGAAATTTTTCTGGTAGGATCGAATTTATTTAGATGAACTTGCTTGTGTCCAAGGGGAGCTCCCACAGTGCTTGTCAACTAGAGCTGTCCTCTGAATCACCTGAAATGCTTGTGCAGTACAGAGACCCCAGTCCCACTGCACATCTCCAGGTTCAGAACCTCAGAAGTTGGGTGAAGACACCTGTATTTGGCGGAAGGGGGTGGGAGGGCTCCCTGGGTGATTTCTGCAGGATAGAGCCCTGGTTCAGAACCACAGCCTAACTCTGACATCTCTCTCCCTTCACTCTCCATCTTCTAGCATGGGTTTCTCTCAAATCATTTGGCTGTTTTCCTGCTAGGAGATTTGTACCTCCTCCTTCCCTGCCCCATCTAAATTGGTATCTCCCCAAACTGTACACTGGCCTGTAAAGAACTCCTGGGCAAGATACGGCAAGGTGGAAGGAAGAGGTGGTACTTAGCTTTCATTGTGGGGATCAGCTCTCCGATAAGAAAGAGGGAACACCTAGTTACCTAAGCACAGAGGCCTGGGAGGAAACTTTGCAGAGAAGGCCACATCAGTGGGGATACTATGGTTGGGAGACCTGTGTGTGGCCCACAGATCTGACCAAGTGATACCTGCCCTTTCTCTCCCCTAGGCTCTGGAAGAGGATCTGAACCAGAAGAAGCGGGAGCAGGAGATGTTCTTCAAACTTAGCGAGGAGGCAGAGTGCCCAAATCCTACCACCCCAAGCATGGCCACCAAGTTCTCCCCCTACAGCTCTGCAGATGCTTCTTAACAACCATCCAGGGCTGTGGCTGGCAGCTTGGCAGGCCTCTGGGGCCCTCTCATTCTTTGTGAACAAATAACTCAGGACCCCCCTTCCTCCTTGCTTCTGTGCCAGCTCAAATCCAGACTCTCCTGTGTTGCCCCTGCCGTGGCAAGCTGTCTTTTGTGTCACTGGACCCTAAAATGTGTGTTTTCGTTAAGCTCCAGATCCCTTCAACCTGTGGGTGATTTGGGCTGTTGGTGAGGTTAGGATCCAGGACGAATGGGTATACCCTGTGGCCTTGAGGCCCCTCCTGTTTGCCAAAACAGTTTTGCCATCTGTGGGTACAAAGTTCTGCTGATGAAGTCACAATGGGCTTGTCCATATGGTAACTTTTGGTAGTTTTTCAGCCATTCCCTACAGTGTCAGATCTAAGAATCAAGGCCCCTCATAGCCATTTCGGTTCCCAGTGGAGCCTGGCCTGCAGCCAGCTGCTCCAGAAAGTCCTCATTCCTCCTGTTTCCCCAGTTTGCTTTTCACCTAAGACAGGGCATATCTACATGGGGAGAATGGACAGTGGAAAGAGGGAGGCCTGAACTGTTCATTCTGCTGGCCTTGAGCGTTTCACATCATCTCATGTCCCCTCCCTGTACACACAGGACTCACTTCCTCTGCCCAGGTGGGCTGGAACACACTTGCTGCCTGAGCCTGTGCCACCAAGCCTGTTAGGTGGAGCAGTTGGTGTGGAACATGCTGGGTGTTGGCACCACAGGCACTGAGAAGCACAGGCTGTACTGCCAGCCTGCAATTCATTCTGGCCCCCACACAGGAGCCTGTGCTCAGGGATTAACTCCTCAGCACACAGACTTTCACAACCCAGTCTGCTCCCATATGACGCTTGCCCATCCAGTCTATAGCTGAGATGGGCAGGCTTTTTCCCTCTGCCCTGTGCCCTCCCTGATAGGGGTCCCACCTTACACTTCAGAGCAAGGCTGGCAGTCTCTTAAACTTCTCTTCATGAAGAAAGAGCATCAGGGAGAACAGAATGCTTCCTGCCCCCAGAACCTGGCAGAAGCAAAGGGTCTGAACCTCAGACTCCAGGGCCTTCAGAGTCCCAGTTGCCTCCTTCCAGATGTTAATGCCACAGGCTACAGAGTGTCTATAACCCAATAAAAGCAAATGCTCCCTCCAGTATGTGGGTTTATTTACAAAGAAGACCCTTTTCCATCTTGATTTCTACATTGAATCAGATAGAAAATGTATGGCTTCTTCAGGAAGATATTCACTTTTAAAAGAACACAAAATTGATGATGACTTTGAAGAATCATATGGGGTTAGAATTTGGGTATACTGTTTTTCTGGTGAGAGAGAGGTTGAGATAACCTGGGGGACTTTCTCCTTCACTCCTAAAGATTAAGGTTGTACACTTTGTCTTTCTAAAGCAATTTTCTGAAAGTTTTCTTTGGCATTTGTTACAACTGGATGCTTGGGAAGGAGGGGCAGCCATTCAACAGGAAAAGGGGACATTGGGTTCCCAAATCTTAGAGCTGGAGGAAGGCAGTGGTTCTCAGGTAAGTGAGCATTCAGCCCGCCTGCTTCAGTATTTGACCCAGATGGGACATTTCTCAGGTCTCAAACAAATGAGGCGGACATTGGAACTAGCAGCAGTGTGGCCACAGAACACAGACCCAGCTCCTCCAGGGGGAAGCCAGGATCAGCCAACAGGCAGGCAGGGCTGCTTTGGGCTTTGTATACAATATTTCCATCTGTATCCCGGGGCATGAAAATGAATATCAGGTGAAACACCAGTTTCATGGTTCAGGGGAAAGTCTTTGATCCTTCTCCTTTTGGCTTATTTTGTCCCTGTCCTTCAAGGAGTTGCTGTGTCCCTGCTCAGTGGGCCTTGGACCCAGTAGCTCCCCTGTGCTTTTCTGAATGGGGTCTGGCAGGGTCTTCTAGCCTTACAATTGAGCCAATGCACAATGCTTATCTCTGAGAAGGCCCACATCATATTCCTTGTGCTCTGTGCTAAAGTTTTCTGTATAAGGGACAGATAGGAATGTTTCTCCTTCTCAATATGTTTTTAGCAGAGTATAACTTATGTTTTCACTTTATGAAGGATAAAAGTTATTTTTATGTAGTTTCCAAACTTTATACAAAATTTTTGTAAAATGTTCTCTGCAAAGTTAACTACAAGAAGGTAAATATGCTTCTAATAAAATAACCAGGTCATTTGCATTTTGGGTTGTTCTTTTGAATAGGGGTGAGAAAGGGCACAGCCGTTTATCTTTTCAGTACACAGGTGACTCCCAGGTCATACAACAGGTCAGACTTAGGGGATTCTGTTCCAAAAGAATTGACACATGGCTGAGAGCAAGCGTGATATGGGTATATGTTCTCGATATACATTTAATATTCTCATTTAACAGCAGACATGCATTGACTCCCCCCTAGAGTTTTCACACATTAATGTATTAAATCCTTTCAACAACATGGGAGGAAGATATCATCATTCTCACTTTATAAATGAAGAAATGGACACTAGGCAAAGGGAAAAATCAGGCCAGATCTCATAGCACTGGTAAGTGATGCCTGTGGGATTCAAACTTAGACCTTCCACCTAGCATACCTCCACCACCTCTCCTCTCTCACCCAACTGCCCAGTAAATTACTCAAGAGTCGCACAGACACTTGAGTCATTAGCCACCTCTGCAGTATTTAAAGAATTTGTCTGCCATGCCTTTGAAACACCATTGAGACTTTCTTAACCTGGCGCCCATGGACCTTCCCCCAAAGAGATCCATGGGTAGAATTCAGGGCATCTTTGTGCTTGGATGATGAAAGATTTGGTCTTTAGTTTTATTGACCTCTAACTAAAATTAAGCATTCCCTTTCATTATGGATCTAGGCAACAAATTAATACCATTAGCAGTACCTGTGACTATGCCACCAATAGAAACTGCAGGTATTTCATATCATGTTATAGCTATTACAGATTTCTCAAAACATTACTACTGTGAAATTACAGTAGTTACTAAATTTATCTCTAGAACTTATTTTATTTTTGAGACAGAGCCTCAAGCTGTCACCCTGGGTAGAGTGCTGTGAAATCATAGCTCACAGCAACCTCCAATTCCTGGGCTCAAGCGATTCTCCTGCCTCCGCCTCCCAAGTAGCTGGGACTACAGGCGCCCACCACAATGCCCGGCTATTTTTTTGGTTGCAGCCATCATTGTTGTTTGGTGGGCCAGGGCTGGATTCAAACCCGCCAGCTCAGGTGTATGTGGCTGGCACCTTAGCCGCTTGAGCTACAGGTGCTGAGCCATATTTTTATTTATTTTAGAGATAGGATTTTGCTCTGTTAACCCAGGCTGGAGCACAGTGGCATAGTCATAGCTCACCACAACCTTAAATGCCTAGGCTCAAAAATCCCCCTGTCTTATCCTCCTGAGTAGCTGAGATTATAGATGTGCATTTTTTTTTGATTATAATTTTTTAGACAAGGGACTCTCACTGTGTTGGTGGTCTTGAACTCCTGGGCTCAAGTAATCATCCTGCCTTGGCCTCCCAAAGTGCTGTGATTATAGGCATGGGCCAATGTGCCCAGCCTAGAACTTATTATATGTGATATGTACATATACATCTATGTATCACATCACATATACAGTTGACCCTTGACTTGAATAACACAGGTTTGAACTGCATGGATCCACTTAAGTGCAGATATTTTTCTTTCCTTTTTTAGAGATAGAGTCTCACTTTGTCACCCTTGGTAGAGTACCGTGGCATCATAGCTCACAGCAACCTCCAGTTCTTGGGCTTAGGCGATTCTCTTGCCTCAGCCTCCTGAGTAGCTGGGACTACAGGCGCCCACCACTATGTCCGGCTATTTTTTGTTGCAGTTTGGCCGGGGCCAGGTTCAAACCTGCCACCCTCGGTAGCGCCCTACTCACTGAGCCACAGGCACTGCCCATATGCAGATATTTTTCAACCAGACTGAAAAAAAATTCTTAGAAAGTGAAACCTGTGAATATGGAGGGCTGACTTCATATCTGAGTGTTCCCCAGAGGCAACTGCGGGACGTGTGTATGTGCAGACTTTATATTGTTCCTTCGATCGATCCCTCACATATACCAAAGGGCAACTGTACGTCTGTATCACATGCATAAAAAATAGTTTTTCCAATATTTTGATAGCCGTGTATTTGATTATGACTGGTTTCATTTGTAATCTATGTGATGTATGTTGTGCATTTGAAAATACTCTGAGAAGTTCATGTTCTTTGTGGAATGCCAAAGGAGTCCATGGAACTCAAAACAATTTAGAACCTCCTCCTGTCACCAGCCCAGAGCTGTCTGTCATAGAAACGTTCTGACCAGCAGGGGGCAGTCTGCAGTCACAGTGTCATGCAGGCCTGTGAACTCTTGGTGTCTGTGTAGATAAAGCACTCACTGCTGTCTGGCAAATGAAAACAGGTAAGCAGCTAGCCATGAAGGGCTAGAAAAATGCCTGGGATCCCTGGGGAAAAGAATTCACAAGACTGACAAAACTACAATGCATTAGGGGATGTGTGAAACCTTGGGAATGTGATCATTCTACATTAATTGGCATCTCTTAAGCACCATATGCTAGGGATGTTGAAATGAATAAGACAATGACATTGAGGCCAGGTGCAGTGGTTCATGCCTGTAATCCCAGAATTGGGAGGCTGAGGCCAGTGGACTGCCTGAGCTTACAAGTTTGATTCCCAATTGAGCAAGAGCTAGACCTCGGTCTCAAAAAAATAGCTGGGCATTGTGGCGGGTACCTGTAGTCCCAGCTACTCAGGAGGTTGAGGCAAGGGAATTGCTTGAGTCCAAAAGTTTGAGATTGTTATGAGCTAAGACGCCACAGCACTCTACCCAGGGTGACCAAGTGAGACTCTGTCTCAAAACAAACAAACAAAAAAAACATTGAATTTGTCTTCAAATGCTTGTCCCAATGTGGAAACTGGCCTCCAAAAGTGGAGTGTAAGTTCAGGCTGACATTGTTGGAAGAATTAGGGAAGACTCCTTAGGGAATGTGATGCTAAGTGTTGGAGGACAATAGTATGTTCAGAATACATGCATTCAGAGAATGGGACATATTTTAGGGCAAATATCATGGGTCGTGATGCTGTAGAGATGGGCAGCGCCAGATCAGCATGCCAAGCTGAGACACTTTTATCTCATGTGTTAACAAGAAAAGGAGTTTACTCAGGGGAAGGTCAGTACCAATTCAAAAGGCTAGCTGAGAAGGACTGAGGTGATACTGAAAGAATATACTGGCCCACAAAGGTTTGAGGCTTTAGGAAGGAAAGGGAAGACTATAGGCTCCATGTGGGCAAGGGATAAGACTTTTTAGCTGATTCCTGTCTGTGGTATATCCCCTCCACTGTTGAGAGGTGGAATCTTTATAATACAGGTGACTATGTCATGAGGGCTCACTTTCAGGAATGGATTAATGTCATTATTGCAAGAGTGGGTTGGTTATTATAGGAGTGGGTTCCTAATAAAAAGAATGACCTCACCCAATTCTCTGTCTCACAACATACTCACTTCTGCCTTCAGTTTTGTGCCATGAGATAACCCTTATGCACAGTGCAATACCATGTTCCTGGACTCCCCAGTTCCAGAAGTGTGAGCCACATGAACTTTTGTTCTTTGTAAGTTACCTAGTGTGGTATTCTGTTATAACAGCAGAAAATGGACTAAGATAGAAAATTAGTACTGAGAAGTGAGCTGTTGCTATAAAAAAATACCCGAGTATGTGGAAGTGGCTTTGGAGCTGGTTAATGGGTAAATATTGGAAGAATTTGAATAGGCTAGAAAGAAATCTACATTTGGCCACACATAATAGCTCATGCCTATAACCCCAGCACTTTGAGAGGTTGAGGCATAAAGATGGCTTGAGGCCTGGAGTTCAAGACTAGCTTGGGCAACATAGCAAGAACCCCAGCTCTACAAAACAAAGTTAGCTGGGCCTGTTAGCACACTCCTGTAGTCCCAGCTACTTAGGAGGCTGAGGTGGAAGGATTGCTTGAGGCCAAGTGTTCAAAGTTGCAGTGAGCTACAATCACATCAGCCGTGAGACTGCTCAGAGACACAGCAATATCCTGTTTCTAAAAAAAAAAGCCTAGATTCCAGAATGTTTATAGACATATGGATAGTAAAGGCTATTCTGATGAGATTTCAGACAGAAATGAGAAACAAAGCTAGACCTGGAAACTGGGTTAAAGGCCATTCTTGTTACACAGTCGAAAGAAATCTTCCAGAATTGTGTTCATGTCCCAGGACTTTATGGAATGCAGAACTTCAGAGTGATGAACTAAGATATCTGGCACAAGAAATATCTAAGCAGCAAAGTGTTTAGGGTGCTTCATGGTAACCTTATACTGAATACAGTGAGATGCAAGAGCAAATAAATGGGCTGGGTGCTCATAGCTCAGTGGTTAGGGCACCAGCCACAAACACTGGGGCTGGCAGGTTCGAACCTGGCCTGGGTCTACTAAACAATGACAACTACAATGGAAAAAGGTGCCTATCTATAGCCCGAGCTACTTGGGAGGCAGAGGCAAGATAATCACTCAAGCCCAAGAGTTTGAGGTTGCTGTGAGCTATGATACCATTGCACTCTACTCAGGGCCATATAGTGAGACTCTGTCTCAAAACAAAAAAAAAAAAAAGCAAATAAATGCCTTAAAGACAGAATTTGTAATTAAAAAAGAACAGAAACATTGGGGAAAATTGCAGCCTGACCAAAAAAAGAGTGAATAAGAGACTTTAGGAGAGAATACTATAAACATGTGACCCAAGGACCATTTGCTAAAGAGATTAATGTAGCTAGAAGGGGCCAGGTGCAGTTCAAAGTGGTTGAGAGATCTGCAAGACTGCTCCTCCTATCAGCCCCAGAGCTCTAGGAGGGCAGAATGGCTTTAGTGGATGGCCCTTGTGGGGAGGGACTCCAGGTTTAGAATATTAGAGTGGTGTTTCAGAGGTCTTTCAAACATGGCAGAGATGGGTAGTGGTTAGGCATGTGCGATCCTTGCTCATTTCAGTGGGCAGTTGTGTGTGAGAGAGGAAGTATGGTGGAGGCAGTCTTGGCAGAAGGTCCAAGTTTGAGTCCCACAGGCATCACTTATAGTGTTGTAAACTGAATAAACTTGTGTTCTTTATAAACGACCTAGTCAGCTGGGCACCTGTAGCTCAGCAGCTAGGGCGCCAGCCATATACACTGGTGCTGGTGGGTTTGAATCCAGCCTGGACCTGCCAAACAACAATGACAACTGTAACCAAAAAACAGCTGGGCCTTGTGGCGGGCGCCTGTAGTTCCAGCTACTTGGGAGGCTGAAGCAAGAGAATTGCTTAAGTACAAGAGTTTGAGGTTGCTGTGAGCTATGATGCCATGACACTCTACCCAGGGCGACAGCTTGAGACTCTTGTCTCAAAAAAAAAAAAAAAAAAAAAGAGAATGACCTAGTCTGTGGCGTTCTGTTATAGCAGTAGCAAATGGACTAAGACACCCCAAACACCCAGAGGCTAGCATGTTAGAATGCCAGACCCTAATGGCATAAAGGGTCTGTAAAGGGAAGAGGCCTGGGGGCTGTAGACTGCATGTACATTAGCCCACTGTGATACCAGAGGCGTTTACTATGTCTGATTAACAAACATGTTTCTAGGCTTGGCGCCTGTGGCTCAAGCGGCTAAGATGCCAGCTGCATACACCTGAGCTGGCCGGTTTGAATCTAGCCCGGGCCCACCAAACAACGACAGCTGCAACCAAAAAATAGCGGGCATCGTGGTGCAGGCGCCTGTAGTCCCAGACATTTGGGAGGTGGAGGCAGGGGACTCGCTTGAGCCCAGGAGTTGGAGGTTGCTGTGAGCTGTGATGCCAAAGCACTCTACCCAGGACAGCAGCTTGAGGCTCTGTTTCAAACAAACAAACCAAAAAACCCCCAAAAAACAAAACAAAAAACCCCCCAAATATGTCTCCAGTTAAAAACAAAACTGAGAGAACATTTACTTCTGGTGATGGCAGATAAGGCAATTCACATCAGCCCTAATACTGAGTATAATTAGAAAAGCTGGAAAAAGGCTGGGCCTGGTGGCTGACGCATGTAATCCTAACACTCTGGGAGGCCAAGGCGGGTGGAATGCCTAAGTTCGAGAGTTTGAGACCAGCCTGAGCTACAGTGAGACCTTGTCTCTAACGATAGCTAGGTGTTAATAGCTGAGTGTTGTGGCGGGCGCCTGTAATCCTAGCTACTTGGGAGGTTGAGGGAAGAGAATCGCATAAGCCCAAGAGTTTGAAGTTGCTGGGAGCTGTGACGCCACAGCACTCTATCTAGGGCAACAAAGTGAGACTGTCTCAAAAAAAGAAAAGCTCGGGGAAAAAAACATTAATTGCATTTACTTGAGGACACGTGAGAACTACAAGATATGCATGAATTACCAGGCCAGGATTCAAGCAAGAATGAAGGCTCAGGGAGGTATTCTTGAGATTTTACCCTGGGTGCACTTGCTGATCCCAAGAGGGTAACAGAAATGCAGAGCTGACAGGCTCCCAGGGCTAAGAGTAGAAGGATTGGAATCCAAGGCCTGCCAACGGCATGGAAGGGACCCAGGTCAAACCATTCCTTTTGAGTTCAGTCCCCAAAGGGCTACACCCATGAGCAAGAGTTGACGGGCCTCATAGGGACTGTAATTCTGCTTTGAATTATCAAAACCTCTGAAATTGGGGTGGTGCCTGTGGCTCAGTGAGTAGGGCACCCGCCCCATATACCGAGGGTGGCGGGTTCAAACCCAACCCCGGCCGAACTGCAACCAAAAAATAGCCGGGCGTTGTGGCGTGCGCCTGTAGTCCCAGCTGCTTGGGAGG